>JAXCGZ010000567.1:27500-32500 GCA_037179515.1 Halocaridina rubra | reverse complement strand
CAAGTATTTTCCATTGTAGTATCGGTGGTATTGAATACCGATACAAAGTATTTTGTTTGCCAGTATAGGTAATTATGAGTACATTAGTGAAATTAAATTAATTATTAAAGCCTCTGTTAATTACTTTTTTCCTATGATTTTTGCAAATATCACATCCCATCACCACCTCCCTTAGCCATCACTCATCACCACATCCTTCTAGGAGTGAAGAGTGATAGTCTCACAATCATAGCCTTGACACACTAACACTTCCAAACCCTTTGGGATCCTTTCTTCAATAGGTTACTACTCTGTCACATCTTTAATATAATTTTAGATTCTGAGCATTACAAGACTGAAATTAATGTGCAGTGCTTACAAACCTGAGCTATGTTTTGGCTCTTGTAGTTGTCTGCTGACTCTGCTCTCTGATCTGGCTGGGCAGCGTTTGGTAACTGATGTATCACTGTACGTGTTGTGTACAGGCGTCAAGCAAACGTTCGGACTTTTGTCTCCAACTTTTGACTAAGGAACAAAGTTATGCATCTGTTTATAATTCTTATATCAGTTTTATTCTCTATAAACTTCATACGAATGCCTTTACCTTCGTGTTCATGACGTATTTTGTCTTTCAGATTTTCGAAAATTAGAAAAAGTTATTTATTGACTGCTCCCAGTGCCACCCTGTCGCCCCCTACCACCCTTATTGACTCACCCCCCCCCCCAGATCTTTCCACCTCCCCCCGGGGGCAGTTCCCACCACTTTGGGAACCACTGCCATAGACCATCCAAGGGACATGTCCCTGATAAGAGATAATCCCTCGATACCTAAGGTCAGGGAAATCGTAACTGGAGGTGATGGAGGGGCGGAACCAAGACATTCTCTTCGCATCAGACAACAAAATCAGAAGACAGTAGCATTTCAGCTCCTCAACAAGCAAGTCCATTAGAATCTTGATAATGCTTTCAGTAGAAAGCGAAAGCTTGATTTATCGTAATTAGTTAATAAGCACAAGGTACTCTATTGCATGGTTGTCAGGTATTACAGTACTCGTGTGGCAACTGTAAGTGTGATTTGTGGAATTTTCTGGCAAAATAGGCTTGCAAAATGGCAGTCTTGATGGCAATTTCCAGATTATTATAGAAACCAGAAAGCTAAGAATAAAATTGGCATTCCTTATACAAGAATATATAAAAATATGACAGTCTTTTAGAAATTTTAAAAATTGAGAATAGAACTAATAATAAACCATATATTTTACATCTTTCATTGCAGCTTAGACACACCTACACACCTATTTCTCAGAACATTCAGTCAATATTTGAAATGCTTCGTCAGCTTCACTGATACCACATTCCTCATTTTAAGTCTTATAGTCATACATATTGTTCTTGAAATTTCTCAGCATCTCTTCTGGAACAAGAAAATCTTTGCAATAGCATTATTCAACATAAAATCGGACTTTATCATCAAGATTTTCTTTAGAACTTGTTTATCACTTTATTTCTAATGTACATCTTAGCTAAGGCAGCATGGCTGAAGACGCGCTAAACAAAGGCATTTCACACATGCAAAAGTTACTTATTTAACACTAATTTCACCAGGCTTCTGAAACAATACAAACCAACTGCATTTTTTTTAATCATACACACACACAGCATCAAAATTTCAGGTATATATAAATGCCAATTTCAATCCCTACACTGTTTCAGACTGGCAGTCTTCCAAAGGGTCTAAATGCCTTCAACCTATCTATACATGCTCTGGGATTCATCTTTTCATACTTTACTCCTTAATGACATGCAAAACTAATTCAAGTCATTAAACAAGTGACACTGATTGGCAATTGTATGCTAAAAGGCTGCATTCATTTGCTCAAATTCGTTTATCTGTTGCTAGGCAAATCCCAAATACAGATAATTTAACCTGTCATTTAGCATTTTCATGCAGTATTTTGAATCTGTAATTTATAATTCTCAACATAAATGTGGATATCATTGACAATGTCTGGCATAATATTGCAAGTCGGCTACAAATTATGGAATTCTTATGGCATCAATTATTTTGTGGGAAAAAAAAAATTCAATTTTTCGGGAAGTACGAAATTTCTGGCAAAAAGAAATGCAAGTTATGGCACAATCTGGCAACCCTACTTCACTATGGGCTTTTATTTCCATTATTGAATTTGTCACTGACTTCCTATCTCTAAATGATAATAATAATAATAATAATAATAATAATAATAATAATAATAATAATAATAATAATAATAATAATAATAATAATAATAATAATAAAACTAATGATAAAAATAATAATAATAATAATAATAATAATAATAATAATAATAATAATAATAATAATAATAATAATAATAATAATAACAATAATAAAATGAATAATAATAATGATGATAATAATAATAATAATAATAATAATAATAATAATAATAATAATAATAATAATAATAATTATAATAATAATGATAATAAAAATAATTATAATATATAATAATAATAATAAAAATAATAATAATAATAATAATAATAATAATAATAATAATAAAAATAATAATAATAATAATAATAATAATAATAATAATAATAATAATAATAATAATAATAATAATAATAATAATAATAATAGTAATAATAATAATAAATAATAATAATAATAATAATAATATATAATAATAATAATTATAATAGTAATAATAATAATAATAATAATAATAATAATAATAATAATAATAATAATAATAATAATAATAATAATAATAATAATAATAATAATAATTAGATTGAAATTATGCTGAAACTAAATCCTCATTAGCATATTTTCCCTCTATTTTCTAAATCCCATGCAATAAAAGTAAAGTTACTGGAAAGGGCAGAGAAGAAGGCAATTCCATTATGCCAACATTGCTTTATATATATATATATATATATATATATATATATATATATATATATATATATATATATATATATATATATATATATATATATATATATATATATATATATATATATATATATATATATTTCTTTTGTGTAGAAAGATGCAACTCTTTCGTTTTCGAAAGTTCATTTTGGAGCAAATTATGCCGGTGAATTTAAGACGCAATGTGATTAAACATAACTCAAAAACCGTTTGAAACCAACCAATGCCACCAAGAGTTTTCAAAACTCTTTCTGTTATTGATGCTTTGTCAGTAACTGTTTTTTCTCTTTTTTTATGTATTTTAAAGGTCGGCTCTATTACTGGCTATAAAAATGGCGGGGAAATGCTGCAAATGAAGTCTGGCGCTGAACCAAGTAATGCCACAGTGATCGCACAGCTTGGAGATCAGCTAGGCTATTTGCTACGAATTTATGGCTGGGGCTTTCACGTTAAGATCAAATGTATGACTTTCGGATCAGTCTGCGAAACCAGAGATGAGCTCTGAGTTTCTAAATTTCTTCAAAGTTGTTTTTATTATTTTTGTAACTTGATTCACCATAGATTTCAGTATTGGACTCCAGAGATTTTAAAAACAATTGATGACTTGATTTCATGTAGAAATATTGGAGTTTATTCTTTGAAACAACTATGCGCTTTCATGTAAAATGCTTGCACCAAAGAAAACAAATAATGAGGACAACAAATGGAAATATGACATAAATTTAGCACGGAGGTGGTCACGAGTGAAGAACAAATTTCCCATCTTAAGACTGAAAGAAAAATAATGACTAAAAAACATCAGGAAGAGAGTTAATTTTTATACAAATAGAACTATTTTGTACTTTTCCTCTTTCATATAAGAAAACAACAATTTATTATTTCATTATATTATATATATTAATACATACATATACATATACATATACATATATATTAATATGTACATATATATACTTACATCTATACTTCATATATATATATATATATATATATATATATATATATATATATATATATATATATATATATATATATATATATATATATATATATATATATATATATATATATATATATATATATATATATATATATATATATATATATATATATACATACATACATACATATATATATATATATATATATATATATATATATATATATATATATATATATATATATATATATATATATATATATATATATATATATATGTATATATATATATATATATATATATATATATATATATATATATATATATATATATATATATATATATATATATATATATATATATATGTATATATATATATATATATATATATATATATATATATATATATATATATATATATATATATATATATATATATATATATATATATGCTCTGTGTTTGCTGTGAGAGGTTTTAGAATAATATTAATGAACATGTCTATAAGAATTAGGAGTGGAAATTGTGGCTAGAATCTTTAAAATTGGCTAAAGAGTTCAAGAATTTGGGAACTCGAGCCTGATTATATGTTCTGCTAAATGCAATGGATGCAGAATATTTACCTTACCTTACCGCAGTGCCCGTATCCGCTCGGACGTGGGCCACCATGGATCGCCATGCTTCTGGCTGGCTTTCCATGGTTATTTCTTGCATGTTACGTGGTAAGGGCTCCAGTTCTCTTCTACGCTGCAATTATTGGTTGCAGACCTAACCTTTGCCTAAATAGGCTTCCTACAAGGCAGTAGTGACTATGCTTATTTGAAGGCGTCACATATTCGCCTTTTCACGATATCGTCTTGGACATGGAGCATTTTATTTATTAAAAGGTGTCACCCCTTCTACTACTCCGTCTGTTAATATCGCCGCTGTTGGTTCGGGACTGCTTATTCGTCTGGCTATTACCAGCTTAGTTCGCAGCTAATCAACATTTCTGTTGACCATTCACAATCCACCACCTGTAACGAGCTTTCTAGCCTACAGCTCAGCCGAAAGATGTACATGATCATATATCGTATCATACAGCATATACAGTGCTGCCTGTGTACCTAAACAAATTCATAGAACGTAACAGGAAGTTT
>JAXCGZ010000567.1:20000-22500 GCA_037179515.1 Halocaridina rubra | reverse complement strand
CATCCACACACCTATACAATTAATTCCAGAATTCATCCCGCTCTCCCTCACTTCTCTCACATCCTGGCCCATATGCACTAACAAAAGCCCAACATTCCCTACCTATCCTAGCCCTCACCCACATCAGCCTAGATGACACTTCATATTTACCATCAATTCACTCAGCAATAATGTCACACCTTCTCTCGCTTTCCCCCCTTCAACCCCAGATCCCCTACCTGTCACATCACCAAATGCCACTTCTCCTTTTCCTTTCATCTTCGTCGCACACAATACCAATACATCCATCCTCCTCCTACCTAACATATATCCAATCTCACATCTTTTGCTCGCTATCGTCCCCTTCTTCTTTGACATCTCGCGGAGGGTTAATACAAGGGGGGGATTCCCAGTCCTCTCGCCCCGTCCACTTTTAGTCGCCTCTTACGACACGCAGGGAATACGTTGGGGCTATTCTTTGGTGTTGTGGCCGCCACCACAGGGCACTGTACCCGCCCTCATAGGGCAATGCTCCTGCCACCACAGGGCAAAAGTATTTTATGACTCTGGAATATCCTGGAAGGCCTCTACAGGGCTGCAGAAATCTTCATTCAATTACTTTTCGATATTCGCTGCAATGCCTTCCTTAGACCTGTGTATCTTTCCTTTTAGCTTCACTGTCTTAGTAGCTATTCAAATCATTTTTTTCTTACAGTAGCTGAACTGGAGATATATTTTCTGGTGCCCTCTAACTTACTTTATAACTATTTACTGAGCCATGTAAAAAGTAAAAAACAAAATACTCTGTGTATTTCTTTCCACATTTAACATTTTAGCTTCCTGCAATCAGTCCTCAAATCTCTTCTGTACTTCCTTATACTCATTTTTTATATATTTTTTGTGTCCTGTATTCTTGTCATAAATTATATTTTATCATCCCGAGTATTTTCTTGGTGTTCCGTCCCTAATAAATAATTAACTCAATTAATCTTCCTCTCCCATTTCCTATGTATTGGCCAATGACACATTCTACCCTCTTGCGCATCCATAGATCTAAACACTATCCTTATTATGGTCTTATCTCTCCTGCAATGCTAAGTCTTGAGCCGATCATAATCTTAATGTTCAAATATATTTCAATTTATCATCAGCTTATATGACCAAAGGGCTTCCTCATTTTGTCTATGGCTGCCTTCCTCTCATAACTGCACATACATCTTTAAGCACAACGCCATATTCGGCCTCTTCTTTTATCATATTACTCTCCACAGTCTCTGAAATAGGCATTCCGTTTCTAACAGTCTGCTGTTGAAGTATTCAGTATGTTTTTTTCTATATTTATATATTCTAGGTACATAATTCAACACCATAAAAAGATAAGAAAACACCAATATTAATTCAGTAATGTTAGCCACCTAACCTATTATTATCATCCTAATGTTTAAAAATCCTATTCTCCAATTCTTTCTATTCCTTTTCAAGCTTTTTAATTCTTTGTTTCTATTTGATATCTTCTTATTGTTTCCTTTGCATGTTAATTCTAATGTCCACATTATTTACTTTATGAGTAATTGTTTTTTTTTATAGAATTTAAATTTGTTTTTATTTCTTCCACACATTTCAATTTTACAACATTCTTAATTATCCTGCCCCCCAATTTGCTTAACCATTATTAAGTTTCGTATGTTCATTACTAGAATTCTAATATATATATATATATATATATATATATATATATATATATATATATATATATATATATATATATATATATATATATATATATATCTATATATATATATATATATATATATATATATATATATATATATATATATATATATATATATATATATATATATATATATATATATATATATATATATATATATATATATATATATATATATATATATATATATATATATATATATATATATATAATGGGAATAAAGAGATCGTATGGGTAGCATATACTGGAGTGTGATGCCAGGATATCAATATTAATATTCTGTATAAAATAAATCTTTATTTAGCCGGTTAGAATGTGCCTTTGAGGAGAAAAAGAAAGTTATAGAATAAATATGCCGCTATGTACGTGTTCGCAGTTGAGGAAGGAAAAATATAGAACTTATGATTCGGCTCCTCCTGTTTGTCTGGCGTTGAAAAATGATTCAGATGAAATCGGGAGACAGCGAAGAAAAATATTTCCTCCCTTGTCATCATCCTGACAGAATAAGGAGACGCAGTCACTGGAAGCAAGCCTCGAAACCACTGAGGGAAATCGCTTATGAAAAGAGGGGTGTGGTCGCGAGCTACATGGAAAAAAGTGGCAAAGAAGAATCGACTTTTACACGTATCAAAGAGCAAAGAGGGGGACGGAGAGGGGAGAGGCCGGTCTATTCAGGGAAAGGAACAAACGAGATACGCCTCAATTACAAAGGTTGCTGTGGAAATGATATCTGGGTCAGCGTTCCTACTCTTTGATTAGAGCGTAATTGTACTTAAGTTTTCCTATTTT
>JAXCGZ010000567.1:0-5000 GCA_037179515.1 Halocaridina rubra | reverse complement strand
GAAAGTGTACTGCCTGGGAGTAGAGGCACTGAGGTCACGAGGAGGAACTATCCGGAAGGAAAATACATCAAAATGAATGAGCTTTTTGCAGTTATTGACTGGAGAACCTTATTTTACAACAAACCTTTACAAGAAATGTACATCTTTTGTGAAAATTATAGGAAGATAGTAGATTGCAGCATACCTGTCACCAAAGTAGGTGTAATTCATGCCAGAGAGAAATGGTTCGATAATGAGTGTAAAAGAGCTAAGGAGTGGAGAGACAAATGTTGGAAAAGGCATAGGAGGAGAAAAAAAACATAAATGCCTGGGAAACCTACAAAAGAGCAAGAAATTACTACCTAAGTACATGAAGAGAGGCAGAGAGAATCTATAATAAGAATATCACCAGGAAGACTAAATAGCATCCCAAGCTTTTCCACTCTTTATCAGACGAAACAGGTTTTAAGGCTCAAGAGAGCAGATGGAAGTATCACTAAGACGGATGATGAGATCTGCAAAGAATTGAACAATGAGTTTCAGTCAGTATTTACAGTAGAAAATTACCCACCCCCTCAGGTTGCAGAGATAGAAGCTCATGGGTCGGTATTAGAGATCATCAACCTTTCAGCCACAGTGGTATGCAAAGCGCTGTTGGAGTTAGATGTCCATTAAGCTACAGGTCCTGATGTATATCCCCTCTTGTACTTAAAAAATGCACAAACTCAATATCATTGGCACTAAGTATCATATTTAAAAAGTCATTGGAGTCAGGGGAGAATCCTAGATGATGGAAACAAACGAACGTGATACATATCTTCAAAAAAGAAAGGAGGGATACAGCTCTAATTTATAGACCAGTTTCCTTGACCAGCATAGTTTGCAATGTTATGGAAAAACTACTAAGGAAATATATCTCTCTTCACTTGGAATCCTTCAACTTTTTGTCAGTGAGACAACATGGCTTCAGAGAAGGTAGATCAACAGTAACAAACTTTTTAGGATTTTATGATGAGGTAAACCGAATCTTAAGGGAAAGAGAGGGATAGGCAGATTGAATATTCCTAGACATCCAGATATCATTTGACACTGTCCCACACGGGAGATTATTAAGAAGCAGCAAGGAATTGCTGGAATAGGTGGAAATGTCTATGGATGGATAAAATCTTACTTAGAAGGAAGGGAACAGAGGGTTAGAGTAAGACACTCAGTGTCTGAATGAAGAAGAGTTAGTATTGGAGTTCCACAGGATTCAGTTTTAGGGCCACTTTTGTTCCTTGTATATGTAAACGACCTACCAGAGTCTGTAAATTCATTTATGAATATGTTTGCAGATAATGCAAAGATTATGAAGAAAGTAAGAAACGAAAACAATGGTAGAGAACTTCAGGACGATCTAAATAGTCTGCATGAGTGGTCAGAAAAGTGGTTAATAATATTCATTACTTCAAAATGTAAGGTAATGAGAATGGGTACCAGTGCAAGAAGGCACAAGCTTGACAACTCGGTGGCAAGAGTACAACTTCAAGAGACAGAGAATGAGAGAGATCTAGGAGTAAACATACAGGCCAATTTGTCTCCAGGAATGCATATAAATGGCAGAGTAAGGGCAGCATATGCTTTCTTAGCAAATGGAAGGGTAGCCTTCAGGCACATGAAGAAGGAAATGTTCAAAAATATTTATGTAACCTATGTGAGGCCAAAACTTGGGTATGCAGCCACATTTTGGAATCCGCACTTGAAAAAGCACAAAGCTAAGCTTGAAAAAGTTCAAAGACATGCCACGAAACTGGTGCCAGAATAACGCAATCTCAGTTACGAGGAGACGCTAAGGAAATTTGACTCACCATCACTCGAAGCTAAAAGATGAAGTGGGGATATGGTGACAGTCTTTAAATTCTTTCATGGTTATGATAGAGTGGAGAAGGATAGATATTTTGATAAGGCTGGCTCAAGAACTAGAGATCATAGTTTGAAGGTTCGTAAGAAAATTTCTTTGCAGGATGTAAGGCAGTACTTTTTTAGTGTAAGAGTAGTTGATAATTGGAATTCACTAAGTGAGGAGGTAGTTAATGCTAACTCAGTCAATAGTTTTAAGGACAGGTATTATAAGAATCACTAAGTACAAAATGGAACCGATCAGGACCCGGGAAAATACAAGCTTTTGGCTTTTTCCCGTAAGCGCAATTAGGCTATTACAAATACGAAATCACACATATTCAAATATACATATTCATAAATATATTAACACATATAAATGCATGCACATGAATACATTTAAAAACATATACACACACACACACACACACACACACACACACACACACACACACACACACACACACACACACACACACACACACACACACACACACACACCAAAGTAGGTGTAATTCATGCCAGAGAGAAATGGTTCGATAATGGGTGTAAAAGAGCTAAGGAGTGGAGAGACAAATGCTGGAAAAGGTATAGGAGGAGAAAAAACATAAATGCCTGGCAAACCTACAAAAGAGCAAGAAATGACTACCTAAGTAAAAGGAGAGAGGCAGAGAAAGATTATGAGAGGGACATCACCAGGAAGGCTAAAGAAAATCCCAAGCTTTTCCACAGCTTTATCAGAGGAAAACTGAAGGTAAAAGAACAGGTTTTAAGGCTAAAGAGAGCGGATGGAAGCATCACTGAGACGGACGAAGAGATCTGCAAAGAATTGAACAAGGAGTTTCAGTCAGTATTTACAGTAGAAAATACCCCACCCCCTCAGATTGCAGTGATAGAAGCTCAAGGGCCGGTATTAGAGAACATCAACCTTACAGCCACAGAGGTATGCAAAGCGCTGATGGATTTAGATGTTCATAAAGCTACAGGTCCTGATGACATATCCCCTCATGTGCTTAAAAAATGCGCAAACACAATATCAGTGGCACTAAGTATCATATTTAAGGAGTCATTGGAGTCGGGGGAGATTCCAAGATGCTGGAAACAAGCAAATGTGATACCTATCTTCAAAAAGGGAAGGAGGGATACGGCTCTGAACTATAGACCAGTTTCCTTGACCAGCATAGTTTGCAAACTTATGGAGAAACTACTAAGGAAACATATCTCTCTTCACTTGGAATCCTTCAACTTTTTGTCAGTGAGGCAACATGGCTTCAGAGAAGGAAGATCAACAGTAACAAACTTATTAGAATTTTATGATGAGGTAAGCCAAATCTTACAGGAAAGAGAGGGCTGGGCAGATTGCATATTCCTAGACTTCCAGAAAGCGTTTGACACTGTTCCACATGGGAGACTTATTAAGAAGCTGCAATCAATGGCTAGAATAGGTGGAAATGTCTTGGAATGGATAAAAACTTACTTAGAAGGAAGGGAACAGAGGGTTAGAGTAAGACACTCAGTGTCTGAATGGAGAAGAGTTAGTAGTGGAGTCCCACAGGGTTCAGTTTTAGGGCCACTTTTGTTCCTTGTATATGTAAATGACCTACCAGAGTCTGTAAATTCATTCATGAATATGTTTGCAGATGATGCAAAGATTGTGAAGAAAGTAAAAAACGAGAACAATGGTAGAGAACTTCAGGAGGATCTAAATAATCTGCATGAGTGGTCAGAAAAGTGGCTAATGAAATTCAATACCTCAAAATGTAAGGTAATGAGAATGGGTACAAGTGCAAGAAGGCCCAAGCTTGACTACTCGGTGGCTGGAGTACAACTTCAAGAGACAGAAAATGAGAGAGATCTAGGAGTAAACATATTGGCAGATTTGTCTCCAGAAATACATATAAATGGCGTAGTAAGGGCAGCATATGCATTCTTATCAAATGTAAGGGTAGCCTTCAGGCACATGGACAAGGAAATGTTCAGAAATATTTATGTAACCTATGTGAGGCCAAAACTCGAATATGCAGCCCCCTTTTGGAATCCGCACTTGAAAAAGCACATAGCTAAGCTTGAAAAAGTTCAAAGACATGCCACGAAACTGGTGCCAGAAATACGCAATCTCGGTTATGATGAGAGGCTGAGGGAATTAGACTTGCCATCACTCGAAGCTAGAAGAGTAAGGGGGGATATGGTGACAGTCTTTAAATTCCTTCATGGTTATGATAGAGTGGATAGGGATCGATATTTCGATATGGCTGGCTCTAGAACTAGAGGTCATAGTTTGAAGCTTCGGAAGAAAACTTGTTTGCAGGATGTAAGGAAATACTTTTTCAGTGTAAGAGTAGTTGACAATTGGAATTCGCTAAGCGAGGAGGTAGTTAATGCTACCTCAATCCATAGTTTTAAGAACAGGTATGATAAGTATCACTAAGTCTAAAAATGAACCGATCAGGAGACGGGAAGATACGAGCTTTGGGCTCTTTCCCGTAAACACAATTAGGTAATCACAATTAGGTAATCACACACACACCGCTATCTCAATCGATAGTTTTAAGGACAGGTATGATAAGTATCACTAAGTATAAAATGGAACCGATCAGGAGACGGGAAGATACGAGCTTTGGGCTCTTTCCCGTAAACACAATTAGGTAATCACAATTAGGTAATCACACACACACACACACACACACACCACACACACACACACACACACACACACACACACACACACACACACACACACATATATATATATATATATATATATATATATATATATATATATATATATATATATATATATATATATATATTATATATATATATATATATATATATATATATATTTACATATATATGCTTATATATGCATATACACACTTACACAAGCTTAAACACACACACACTCACACTCCCACACACACACACACACACACACACACACACACACACACATATATATATATATATATATATATATATATATATATATATATATATATATATATATATATATATACATATATATATATATATATATATATATATATATATATATATATATATATATATATATATATATATATATATATATAATCAAATAAGCACATTACATATGTGAAAACATGAATATAATTTTTTTAACC
>JAXCGZ010000566.1:0-55000 GCA_037179515.1 Halocaridina rubra | reverse complement strand
AAATGGAACCGATCAGGAGACGGGAAGATACGAGCTTTGGGCTCTTTCCCGTAAACACAATTAGGTAATCACAAGCCCACTGATCAAACAAGCACTTGTTAAAGCGATGTCATTGATCATCTCTGGCATATGTGAATTGCAAGGGTCGACATAGTTGGGTAAACGCGAAAAAAAAGAAGCATAGGTTCTAGAACTGATAAGGAAACTTGGGAGCATTATGGAGTCCAGATAATAGTTCTAAACATTCACCGACTACGTTAAGGATATAAAGGCAAGAATAATCAAGGCAACATTTGATAAAGGGGACACATGCAAAGAACTACTTTGAGGTCAAAATAGGTAAAAGATTGTCAAAAGTATAAATCTGTTCACTCGGTAAAGAGAAACACAGGAAGAGATGGTAAAATGGAAAAACTACTTACAGCAATTTATAAGGTTCATTGAGAGATAAAATTTAATAATTATATGTTTTTGCTTCAGGGTTAAAGGGATGATAAAGAAAGTGTTAGGAAACCAAGCAATACAGCCTCATTCACGTTACAGTAACAAATGCTGATTGGGTAGCTGGTAAGGCAGTAGAATTAAATGTAGGATACACAAATGTAAGGCAGATATAATAGCAATTACAGAGATATAGTTAAATATTGAAATAAAATTCAGTGTTAATTTTTCCTAAAAGTCACAAAATAGTGATGGTTTAGAGATCGAGAGGATTGGTTGAGGGTTTACAGTGCTTGTGGGTGATAGATTCTAGGTTGAAAAGGTAAATATTGCTACACGAAGTAATTTCAAAGAGTTTCTTGTCACTAGCATATATACGGGTGCAAAGAGCATTTTCATAGCTGTAATACATACCGCATAAAGAAATCAACAAGAATCAGAGGTATAAGAGGAAAGCAATATGGTTATCCTAAAAGCAATGAATTCAGTTGTAAACAACGCATATGAGAGAAGGTGTAGGATATTACTTATGGGGGAGATTGATTATAGTGATAAAGACTGGAATACCTCCAACCCACACAGTAAAGAGGATTCTTTTGGGGAAAGATTCCTAGAATGCATGCATGGAAATTTCATGCACCAACAGGGCCAGGAGCCAACAAAGGCCAGGGCAGGAGATGAACCATCATTGCTTGATCTAATATTAATAGATATCGATCTAGATATTGGTGAAATTGAGAATAAGCTAAAGATTAGAAAAAGTGATCAATGTGTGTTGTTGATGGTGCATATCATCGAAGATGTTCTGCCTGAGAGTATGGGGACCAGGAAGAAAACGAGGAGCTATCCCAAAGGAGATGACAAGAAGATTAACGATCATTTAGCCGGTGTTGACTAGGGGACCATGCTTAACAGCAAATCTGTACAGCATATGTACGAATCATTTGTGAGGAATGTGAAAGGATGGTTAGCTCTGGCATACCATAAACCAGAACAGGACTAATGAATATCACAGAGAAATGGTTCAGTAATGAATGTAAGAGGACACAAAAGTAGCAATACTAATGCTGGAATAAACACTGACGAAAAAAAGTTAAAGCCTGACAGAAAGGGGGGTATATGATAAAGATATAGTGAGGAGAGACAGGGATAATAAAATACTTGTCCATAGCTTTTGTCAAACGGAAATTGTTGGTTAGAGAAGGAGTTTAAAATATGGACAGGGCAAACGGAAGAATTATTGCAACAGTTGATGAAAACTGCTAAAAATTGAACAAGAAGCTTCTGTCAATATATGCAGAAGATATTACTCCACCTCTTCATATTGCAGAGCAGAGAGAACATGGGCCAATATTAGAAAACGTAGTCTCTTTCAATCACAAAGTATGCAACGCGATGATGGAATTAGATGCTCATAAAGCTCTGGGCTTTATGAGCTTTAATTCCTCTAAGTAATTAAAAAATGTGCTGCATCACTATTTGCAGCACTATGCATTATATTTGAGATATCACTGAACTCTGAGATTTCAAGATGCTGGCAACAGAAAACGTGGTACCTGTATGCAAAACGGGAAGGTAAACCACAACTCTAAACAATAGGCCGGTTTAGCTGAATAGCATTGCTTATAAAGTTATGGAAAAACTATGGAGAATGCACAGTACTCTTCCCTTGGAGTCACTCAGCTTCTTGTCAGTGAGAAAATATGGTTTCAAAGAAGGCAGAGCTGCCTACGCTCATAAACATACTAGAATTTTATCATTAGATAAGTCTAATCTTATGAGAAGGCTGGGCAGCATGCATAATCTGAGATTTTCAGTACGCATTTGATATAGTAATAGTGGAAATGTCTAGAAGTGTTTTTTTTTTTTTTTTTTTTTTTTTTTTTTTTTTTTTTTTTTTTAAGGAGGGGAGCAAAGGGTCGGAGTATGACATTCAGTCTGACTAGAGAAAGATTTAGCAGTGGGGTTTCATAAACATCAGTTTTAGGGCCACTTCTGTTCTTTAGGTTACACACACACACACACACACACACACACACACACACACACACACACACACATATATATATAATATATATATATATATATATATATATATATATATATATATATATATATATATATATATATATATATATATATATATATATATATATATATATATATATATATATATATATATATATATATATATATATATATATATATATATATATATATATATATATATATATATATATATATATATATATATATATATATATATATATATATATATATATATATATATATATATATATATATATATATATATATATATATATCATATATATATATATATATATATATATATATATATATATATATATATATATATATATATATATATATATATATATATATATATATATATATATATATATATATATATATATATATATATATATATATATATATATATATATATATATATATATATATATATATATATATATATATATATATATATATATATATATATATATATATATATATATATATATATATATATATATATATATATATATATATATATATATATATATATATATATATATATATATATATATATATATATATATATCATATATATCATATATATATATATATATATATATATATATATATATATATATATATATATATATATATATGCGTGTTCTACGTCACGAACTCCCTTTTCTACCAAGGGCTAGGACCGTTGCCCTCTTGCAAAGGACTTGTTTTTGGCAGATGTAATCCTTACCCTGAGTGTATGCCCTTACTAACCTCAGTCCGTGACGGGACGCGAACCCTCGACCAGCCGCCTCAGAGTCGCAGACGCTACCATTTTGCCACGGAGACTACAATAATAATAATAATAATATATTAATAATAATAATAATATATTAATAATAATAATAATAATGATATTATAATGACAATAACAACAGCAGTAACAGCCGCAGCTGCCACGGGAGGAGGAAGTATTATTATTATTATTATAATTACAATTATTATTATTATTATTATTATTATTAGTAGTAGTAGTAGTAGTAGTAGTAGTAGTAGTAGTAGTAGTAGTAGTAGTAGTAGTAGTAGTAGTAGTAGTAGTAGTAGTAGTAGTAGTAGTAGTAGTAGTAGTAGTAGTGCCTAGAAACACGGATATTTCTTTCAACTGTCAACACGCTAGTTGAGAATAAAGCTTGCACTGAAAACTTTAATTTAACCAAATTATGCATACTTTATATGAATAAATATCCTACATATCAAAGATATTATCTCGGGTGGTGAGGAATACAACTACCTTACTCCTATACCCTGCATGTCGAAAGAGTGAACTAGGAGGGATAGGGGTGCGAGAGATTGAAAATGCCATCCTCCCTAGAAATACTTCTCTCCTTGTAATAGAATGGCAGATGGAAAAGGTGGTGACTGGGCAGAGTATGATGATACACTGCTACCTTCTCTTTTCTTGTTCAGCCGCGACCACCCAGCTGTCTTTAGCAAGGTAGGAAGTCGTGTTGAAAGAAACAAATTTCATTAATAATCAACGAAGTAATATTCAATGACCTTGCCATAACTTTATTTTTCAACCCTTGCGGTTGTGATTTCTGCACGCACTTGCTAAGGGAGTTGTCTTTAATGAGGAATAAGCCTTCGCTATTATATCATTTTGTTGTACATTATCTAGACTGACAACCAGCACATCTTACGCACGAGAAGTCTTCCGGTTCTTGAAAGGAAAACACCAATTACACAGTTATACTCACAATCCTCTATTGTTAGAGGGTGATAGACAGGCAGGAACACTGTTAGATGTACATAAATATATAAATACACGCATAAGAAAAATTATATATATATATATATATATATATATATATATATATATATATATATATATATATATATATATATAATCGAATAAACACATTAACATATGTGCAAATATGAATAATATTTTGCCCCTGGCCGGGACTCGAACCTCAGACACATAATTAGTGTGCCAAGACACTACCAACTACACTACTGAAGGTCTAAAAGAAGAAGCAAACCTCATAGGTAACTGCTATGCTAGGGCATGAATGTAGTCTTTCTGGGTGTTTTTTTTTTTTTTTTGCATATTACTACTTCTCCTCAACCTCACTTGATGCTTCGTTTTCGCACTTAATTCAAATCCCATGCTATAAAAGCATCAATAATAATCAAATAAACACATTAACATAAGAAAACATGAATCATATTTAAGACCTTCAGTAGTGTAGTTGGTAGTGCCTTGACACACTAATTATGTGTCTTAGGTTCGAGTCCCGGCCAGGGACAAAATATAATTCATATTTTCACATATGCTAATGTATTTATTTTATTATTATTGACGTCTATATAGGATAGGATTTGAATTAAATGCGAAAAAAGTCACAGCTGAGGTTGGGAAGAATCTGTAACATAAACAAAAAGTATTCAAAATGAATGTGTTCATTCCCTAGCACAGTAGTTAGTTGTGAGGTTAGCTTCTTTTAGACCTTCAGTAGTGTAGTTGGTAGCGCCTTGGCACACTATGAGTCTCAGCTTCGAGTCCCAGCCAAGGGCGAAACACGATTCATGTTTTTACATATGTAATTGCGTTTATATGATCGTTATTCATGCCTATGTCATAGGATTTGAATTAAATTAGAAAATGAAGTCATAAGTGAGGTTGGGAAGAAGCTATAACATAAACAAAAAGCATTCGAAAAGAATGGGTTAATTTTCTAGCATAGCAGTTAGCTGTGAGGTTTGCCTCTTCTTTTAGACCCTCAGTAGAGTTTAGTTGGTAGCCCCTTGGCACACTAATTATGCGTAGAGTCGAGCCCCGGCCAGAGGGAAAATACGATTCACACACATACACACAGATATATATATATATATATATATATATATATATATATATATATATATATATATATATATATATATATATATATATATATATATATAGATAGATAGATAGATAGATAGATAGATACAGAGAGAGAGAGAGAGAAGAAAATAGCAAAATTACATTCTAAAGAAGGCTTAGTATTTTTTTTCAAAGTGATGTTCTAAACCTTC
The DNA here is from genome assembly GCA_037179515.1 of Halocaridina rubra. Taxonomy (NCBI): domain Eukaryota; kingdom Metazoa; phylum Arthropoda; class Malacostraca; order Decapoda; family Atyidae; genus Halocaridina; species Halocaridina rubra. Next base: position 49,447 of record JAXCGZ010000566.1, on the reverse strand, counting down.
TTTAAGTATAACTTTCCCTCGTTTGGTATCAATTCACACAACATCATTTGATTCTTCTTGTTGTCCCAGCTCTCCAATTGTTCAAACAGAAGAAGTGTAATGATCTCCCAGCAAACACAATAAAAATATAAACGCCTTTGGATATGGAAGAATGCTAAGCTTTCAATGGTTGGGAGGGGAGGCGATAACGAATGAAATTCCCCTCCCCGCTTACCCTCCCCTTGTGCTGATCAGTTCTGTCATGAAATTTCCAAAAACGGAACGAATAGGTGTTTAATGACGGTACAGCTGGAATGCTAGCATTAAATCACTACAATTAACAAGGTTCGTCAACACACGTGTAAAAAAATTTCATGAAGTACAAAATTGTACCAAAATTATGCTAAAAGGAAAAAATCGCGGCAAACCATCAAATGAAATAACCAGTTTAAAACAATTCCCGACCCGACTCTTAAAACCGTCTAAAGACGGAATCCTCCCGGCAGCAATGACGTCATTACGATAATCGGGTGTAATTTTTCGTCCGCGTATGACGGAATCCTAACGGTCCTACGTAGTTTAAAAAAATCGAGGGGGTCCTGAACCGTCGTGGAGCGCCTACAATAATTGGCTGCTGCACCCAATAATCTCCGTGATTCGGAAGACCAAATCAGTCGTAGAAGACTGCGTATGACGGGTAAGATCGATCTTCTTGATAGTACGCGGGCGTAGGAGAAGGTGTACGCCCGCGTACGATCCAGAGGATCGATCCTACCCGGCGTACGCAGTTCTCCGGGTCTGGAACCGTTAAAAATTTAAAAATTCGCTTATACGTCTGGCAGCGCAGTACGAAAAGACAGCGCGCACATTCATGGTCTCATTTCTGACAACCCAGTCCTGGGTGTTCAATTTTCCTGCTCCAAATATATAAGTCAGGGTTATACTTTCACAAGTATCCCATATATATATATATATATATATATATATATATATATATATATATATATATATATATATATATATATATATATATATATATATATATATATATATATATATATATATATATATATATATATATATATATATATATATATATATATTTCTTCTTCTTCTTCTTCTTCTTCTTCTTCTTCGAGAGAGTTACTCTCTCTCAAGAAGAAGAAGAAGAAGAAGAAGAAGAAGAAGAAGAAGAAGAAGAAGAAGAAGAGAGAGAGAGAGAGAGAGAGAGAGAGAGAGAGAGAGACTCTCTCTCTCTCTCTCTCTCTCTCTCAAGAAGAAGAAGAAGAAGAACTCTCTCTCTCTCTCTCTCTCTCTCTCTCTCTCTCTCTCTCTCTCTCTCTCTCCTCCTCCTCCTCTTCTTCTTCTTCGTCTTCTTCTTCTCTCTCTCTCTCTCTCTCTCAGATAGATAGATAGATAGATAGATTGATTGATTGATTGATTGATTGATTGATTGATTGATTGATTGATTGATTGATTGATAGGTAGGTAGGTAGGTAGGTAGGTAGAGAGAGAGAGAGAGAGAGAGAGAGATTATTATTATTATTTTATTAATTTATTGCGCCAAGGCGTTTACATGAATTCAAACAAATAATGCTTCAAATGGATACAAAACCAAGAATAGAATATAGTTTACAGGGAGGTGTACACATTGATAAAACATTGCTGCATACTAACACGCAACTCACAGTATGGCAGCACAGAGTACATTATATAAAAAAAAGTAAAGCTCAGAGAATCACAGAATACACAAACAGAATTATACAGCAACATACAGAAAATATATGTATAATTCAATATAATTAATGGCCACCAAAGTGAGGATAACGAGCAAGAATAACATCAAGGTTGTCATCATTAAGTAAAAATGAGCAGATCTGTATTAAGTTCTGACCTCGTGGTAAAACATCTCTCACTGTGGGGCACTGAAGACAATAGTGGTCAAGAGTGTTAGCATTAGGACGGTCGCATAATTTACAGGAGGTGTACTGTGGCATATCTAGAGTCTGGGAGACCTGCCATAAAGGCCGATACCCCATTCTGAGCCGAGCACTAACTACATTGTTTTTCCGCACCATTAACCCGCGTCTGCGATACTTGTAGCGACTGTGAAGAAAGTGATCATGGTGCTGTATGGACACACTGTTGGCCCTCTCCGTGTCCCTGCGCTGGACCGTCATGGCAAACCCAGCTGAGTAGATGATGTTACGTAGGCATCGGAGGGAGGGCTCAGCGTCTACAGCATGCCCATCCAGCATACAGGCCGCCTTGGCAAGACGATCCGCTGTGTCGTTGCCAGTCAGCCCAATGTGAGAGGGCGTCCATACAAACGACACTACAAGAGAAGCATCCTGAGCGGCCGCGAGGCAACATAGTATATCTCCCACAGCACGGCCACAGATGGGTCTCAGCGAGGATAGGGAGAGAGAGAGAGAGAGAGAGAGAGAGAGAGAGAGAGAGAGAGACTACATTACCTGCAACCCTTTATGCGCTTTTTAAATATCAATATTGAAGTGTGATAAGTATTTTCCATGAGCCAAGCGATGTTTTTATAGAACATTTTCATTAAAATATGGCCCATTGACTGTTGATATGAAATTGGACAGACCTACCTCGCATTTAATTTATGCAGAATTAACCATCAACAACATAATAAATAAATAAATAAATACATAAATAAATAAAATAAATATTTCCTTCAGTCTAGAATAAACTTTCATGACATCCCCCCCCCCTGAATCTACATCAGTCCATACAGCCACCAATGGGTATTTGCATTTCTAAAGTGAACCCATTACATTTTGCATACTGACGACGGCTTCTTATATAACAAGGGTACTTTGGAGAAGAAAGAAAATAGTAAAATTACATTCTAAAGAAGGCTTAGGATTTTTTTTCAAAGTGATGTTCTAAACCTTCTTTAAGTATAACTTTCCCTCGTTTGGTATCAATTCACACAACATCATTTGATTCTTCTTGTTGTCCCAGCTTTCCAACTGTTCAAACAGAAGTGTAATGATCTCCCAGCAAACACAATAAAAATATAAACGCCTTTGGATATGGAAGAATGCTAAACTTTCAATGGTTGGGAGGGGAGGCGATAACGAATGAAATTCCCCTCCCTGCTTACCCTTCCCTTGTGCTGATCAGTTCTGTCAAGAAATTTCCAGAAACGGAACGAATAGGTGTTTAATGGCGGTACAGCTGGAATGCTAGCATTAAATCACTACAATTAGCAAGGTTCGTCAACACACGTGTAAAAAAATTCATGAAGTACACAATTGTACCAAAATTATGCTAAAAGGAAAAAATCGCGGCAAACCATCAAATGAAATAACCAGTTTAAAACAAGGGTCTAACTGGGTTAAGCTAACCAATAGTACGCCAAGTAAGCCATACTCGTATCGTTGCTACTGAGAGCGGAGTATGGAACATATACACATTAATATGTACTGTACACACATGAGTGCACATCATTCATAAGGCATGTCATTGACGATCAACAGTCTAGAATAATAATAATAATAATAATAATAATAATAATAATAATAATAATAATAATAATAATAATACTGCACTCCAAAACTTATGAACAAGTTAGGTTTCAGTAGTCTGTTACTACATAAAACGTAAAGTATACAGTATTAAAGAATTTTAATAGAGTAATAATAACGTAATAGTACAGTACAGTAACAATGAATATTCGTATCTCGGTTGTTTGCAAGTAGGGGAGCATCTGTAAAAATAATAATAATGTGATGTGACCGGTTTTACGTCACGAACTCCCTTTTCTATTAAGGGTTAGGGCATTGTCTTCTTGCAAAGGATTTTTGTTTTGGCAGGTGTAATCGTGCCCTGAGTGAATGCCCTTTCTAACCACAGACCGTGGTGGGCCGCGAACCCTCGACATGTCGCCTCAAAGTTGCAGATGCTACCACTTTGCCACAGCGAATAATAATAATAATAATAATAATAATAATAATAATAATAATAATAATAATAATAATAATAATAATAATAATAATAATAATAATAATAATAATTCTGGCATTAATCCATATCAAGTAAATGTCGCATTTTGATAGCGTTGCTGTACAATTCTGGTTATGTTCATCAAGGATTTGTAAAATCAGACTAGTTTAGGGGAGGGGAAAATTTTTAAAACATTTTGTATGTTGCTTTAAGAAACTAAGCATATTACAGACGCTTCCCAATTTACGAACGAGTTAGGTTAAAGAAGTTCATTCATAAGTAGGGTTGTTTGTAAGTTGTGTTTAGTTAAAAAATAAAAGTCATGTATAGTACATGCATATGCAGTACTGTGCAATACTTTTTTATTAATGATTGTGACACCAGGACAGACCCCCCAAAAAATTAATTAATTAATCTGCCCTCATCGGGCCTGGGCACTAAAAAAAAAAGGGGGGGAGCGTTGTGAATTGTCAGATGTGAAGGGATAATACACGATGTGTAACGAATATCAAGAATATTCCATGTTGATGTAGGCTTAGAAAAAGAATCATAACTGAAGGAAGACTTAACATCGAACAGTCCTATTTAAGTCCAGGAGACCTTTCTGCTGTAGTATTCAAAACGGGAAAGTAAACCACAGCTCTAAACAATAGGCCTGTTTTGCTGAATAGCATGGCTTGAATACTTATGGAAAAACTATAGAGAATGCACAATACTCTTCCCTTGGAGTCATTCAGCTTCTTGTCAGTAAGAAAATATGGTTTCAAAGAAGGCAGATCTGCCTACGCTCATAAACATACTAGAATTTTATCATTAAATAAGCCTAATCTTATAAGAGGAGGTTGGGCAGCATGCCTAATCTGAGATTTTCAGTACGCATTTGATATAGTAATAGGTAAAATAAGTGGAAATATCTAGGAGTTACTTTTTTTTTTTTTTTTTTTTTTTTTTTTTAAGGAAGAGAGCAAAGGGTCAGAGTATGACATTCAGTCTGGCTAGAGAAAGATTTAGCAGTGGGGTTTCATAAACATCAGTTTTAGGGCCACTTCTGGTCTTAAGGATATATATATATATATATATATATATATATATATATATATATATATATATATATATATATATATATATATTCATGTAACCTATATGAGGCCAAGACTTGAATATTCAACTCCCCTTTGGAATCCACTTTTGAAAAGGCACATAATCAAGCTGGAAAAGTTCCAAGACATACCACGTAAATGGTGCCAGATATACGAATTCTCAGTTATGAGGAGAGGCTAGAAGAATGGGGGGGATATGGTGACGGTTTTTAAAGTCTTTAATGGTTATGACAGAATGGATACGGATCGATATTTTGATATGGGTGGCATTAGAACTAGAGGTTATAGTTTGTAGCTTCGTAAAAAAGCTTCTTTGCAGGATGTAAGGAAGTACCTTTATAATGTAAGAGTAGTTGATGATTGGAATTCGCTAAGCGAGGAGGTAGTTAATGCTAACTCTTTAGACATAAAAAAAATAATCCGAGGTATTCTCTAATACATTTATATTTAATATTAGAATATGTTCCTCTTTTTTTTTTCATTCATACCATAAATATATCTCTAGGTCTTCAATATTTCTACTATTCTTTCAACCTGTCCTTTTCCTATAGTATGTCATTCCGTTATTTCTGCCTTGTCCCTAATCTTGTCTTTGTCTTAATATTTTCTTCGTGCCCGGGCCTGATAAGGGCAATTTTCTTGCCTCTCCCGGTGTCACACTCTTAAAAACTAAAGAACTCAATCCACAGTTTTAAGGACAAGTATGGTAAGTATCACTGAGTACAAAAATGGAACCGACCAGGAGACGGGGAGTTACGAGCATAGGGTTCTTTCCTGTAAATACAAGTAGGTAATTACACACACACACACACACACACACACACACACACACACACACACTAATACCATTTAAATACTTGAAGAAAAGTACAGCGCACAGCAATATTTGAAAATTACGAAAATTACAATTCAAGAAAATTCCACCTCCAAACCAGGAAAAAATGTGCTAGCGTAGGAAAGTGCTGGGAGACGAATAAAAATACAAGTTCCATAACGAAGACGATTTACTTAATGCGTGATTATGAGCTTTTGTATACATAAAAACTGGCAAACTCACATGTCAGCATTGATAAAGATAGATTGTTCCACTTAGGCGCTAGTCAAACAGGCAGAGGAAGCGGAGTTCCGAAGACGTAATCGTGCAGGTAATGTTTATCATTATGGCCCGGTTTCTTAAACAGTGTAAACCTAAAATACCATAATGTTATTTGGCTAGACACACGCAAATGGATTTCATAAACGCGTCTGATGCGGTTCTGGGTATGACTAAATCCCACGTGGGATCCTAGCCATACACAGAACCGCGTCAGATGCGTTTATGAAATCCATTTGTGTGTCTAAGTGGTCGTGATAAAAAAAATAATAATATATATCACTTACCTCAACTTAACTCCACCTGCACGTGTTGGAAGTTAGAAGTCCTCTCACACCTGTTCAAAACTCGATTTCTTGACCCCTTTCTCTAAACCACCACATACAAAAAGAAATCAACACCTACACCGGGAGCTTCCGCTAAACCTCCACAACCTTAATAATAAAGCAATTCCGTCTCACAACTCAACCAATAAAGCAAATCCATCACAACTCAACCAACACGAGCACTGCTCTTCATGCCCACAACGTTTTGCCCAAAATGTAAACAACATCCCATTCACAGTGTTGCCAACCAGTGTTACCAGATCCAAATTATACAAAATCATAAACGAAAACTATTGTCTCCACAAAACCACAGTCTAGCTAACTAACAAAATGGTATCCTAGGTTTACACTGTTTAAGAAATCGGGCCTATATCTCACAACCTCAAAAGGTGAATGTTAGTTAAGACAATGTCAAAATGTGCAAGTTTTTACACACTAAATAATCCATGAATTTACTTTCTTTGCAAAGTGATTATTTCAAAAACAGAAAAGTAATGAAAGTTTTAGTTTCCAAAACTCAAATTTAAAGCCCATTTAAAACAAATAAGTTAATATAAATAGATAATTACTTACGGCCTGCTTTATTTTTAATGCTGGTCTATGTTAGTGAAACCTTTCAATAATTTATTAGTAAAAAAAAGTAATCGCTCTGTTAGGGAATATTATATCATTACAAACTGGTTATTACAAATAATTATCCTCGATTTCCCAGTTCTTGGTTGCTTCCCAACTAATACATTCATAGTTTCATATTAGCCCATGAAACTATGAATGTTTTTAGCACTATATTTTGATCGACTTAGGGTATTAATGCTAACTTTTACTAGTCAGAATGCATAATATTAGCCAGAGTTTAGCATACCAAGCATAACAAATACTAAAAAGTATATACTTTTTCCTCTCAAATCTATATTTGAGTTTATAGCCTCTCTCTCTCTCTCTCTCTCTCTCTCTCTCTCTCTCTCTCTCTCTCTCTCTCTCTCTCTCTCTCTCTCTCTCTCTCTCTCTCTCTCTCTCTCTCAAATTAGCGTAACACTGTAATTACTCTACTTCCGGAATATAATTTATTTGTGATTAGTACAAAATTTCGGGGACACTGAGCAACCACTGGAAAAAATATTAATATTAAGTAGTTTCATTGCTAAAAGATTTACTAACATATGTATTAGTATCACGTATATATATTCGTACTCATCGTCTTAGTCAGTGACGATGATAATAATAATAATGATGAAACCGAAAAATCGAGGTCTTAACGACAGAAAGATGTAGGCCTATTTATGCACCTAAACTCGTTTTCCAGGCTATAGTTCTATGACAATAATTAACCTTATAAGAACAGAAAATATTTATTGTTTAACTATATCACACAAAAAATTAATACTTTACCGACCTTTAACACACTGGTGAGTCCGTTCGCCACTCCTGGAAAAAATAAGGATTTTTCGGTTTAAAAAAAAAGAAGGAAAAAAAGTATAGCAAAATAAAATTGTGCGAGATAAAACCAAAATGAGAGCGGATGAATAAAATATATATATATATATATATATATATATATATATATATATATATATATATATATATATATATATATATATATATATATATATATATATATATATATATATATATATATATATATATATATATATATATATATATATATATATATATATATATATATATATATATATATATATATATATATATATATATATATATATATATATATTATATATATATTATATATATATATATAAGCTCAATTAATGATTTTTATAATTATGAATCGCAAACACATGTTGGTGAGTCTGGTGTTCTTATAAGTGCATTTTAAGGTGTTGGCTACATCTGTTGTGCAGCGGTTTCTGCTTCTGCATTATATTTTACAGTGCAAAATATGCAGCTGGCCACTATAGCATTATAAGCAGCAATGAATAAACAGCTGGGGTTAGAGGCGGTTGTTAAAATTTAACGGTAAAGTTCAAACCATATATACATCACCAATTCATTCGTGTAAACTTGCATAATACATTTGCATTCGAACACTGCATTACGTTTATTGACTTTTTTCCATTTATAATTACATTAATATTGCATGTTATTTAGTATAGCATATTACCTATTTTCTTATGTTCATTTAATGACTGCGTATATGAGAACAATTCATAGCATGCTTAGATTTTTATCGTTTAGATAAATATATTAGCCTAAGTGGTAGAGGAGAGAGAATTCCACCCATGTATGGCAAGGGAGTCGTAAGGAGAGACTACATGGGAAAGGGAAGGAAGGAACCGACTATTTCACCCTCCCTTTTAATTTTTAATCCCACTGCAAATCAGATGTAATAGGAGATGATAGACAAGGTATGGAAGCCATGCTTCTGTGTCTATTATAACATTAATTGAGCTACGACCAGCTCTGGCTGTAGGGCGTCGCAGTTGAAGAGCCTTCCCCACTAGCTCTGTGGATGACCTAAGCAAGGCGGTGGTGGTGAATTGTGGCAGCTCTTTATCCCCAAGGAGCTCTGAGGAGTGGACAAGATATATGAAATTCTGCTGAATGGGTGTGCTTTGACTCGGCCACTCCCTTACGTGGGGGATTTCAGCCATTGGACATGAATGAATGATAATGTCTTGGGACCTTTTTACTATTATAGCGTCTCATATTTTTAATTCTTCTTCTACTTTATGCAAGAATGTCATTTCTGTTTTGTCTGTGTCTGAAGATAATTTGACCCCTTTGGAACAGCCATATGAATTTGTTTTTGCGATTAATAAGCACGTCAACATACCTTATATCTGTATATAGTTACTCACATAACATCTCCTCTTCCATATTCTTGCCATTAAAGACACTGTTTATAGTAGGTAATTTGCCAAAGACAAAAATCAAGCAAGTAGAATAAAAGAAAAGATTAAATACATTATAAGAACTGTATATGTGTTACTCTACAGGTTATAACATTCAAATCCATTTTTACATGACTCATTCTTGTATATTCCAAAGGTTACATTAAACAGTAAGGAGAAAAGAGGAGATAATAATAACAACAACAACAACAACAACAATAATAATAATAATAATAATAATAATAATAATAATAATAATAATAATAATAATAATAATAATAATAATAATAATAATAATAATAATAATAATAATAATAATAATAATAATAATAATAATAAAAATAATAATAATAATAATAATAATAATAATAATAATAATAATAATAATGATAAATGCCAACGATAGGTACTTGAAGTAGCATTTGAAGAAAAAGTACGTAGTAATTCGAGAGAACTAAGTAATAACAGCATGTCTGGAAGATGGGTAGCTACAAAGAAGCTTCAGTGAATCCACTAGAATTGGCATAATAAGAAGCACGTTGGGAGTAGTGCAAAAGACTTAAGATATATGAGATGGCTGGGAGATGGCTAACTACTGAAGAACTGTAGTACTGTAACTGCTCGAAGCAGCAAAAAAACATAAGTAAATGAGATGGAATAGTGTCTGTTTGGTCCTTGGAGTGATTATATATATATATATATATATATATATATATATATATATATATATATATATATATATATATATATATATATATATATATATATATATATTAGTGATGTATCGGATACTTAATTATAGAGATCTGAGGAGGCGAAGCCGGATATATATGTTCATAAAATTCGGTTGCGGATAAAAGTGCGAAGTTGTAAATATCAATTTTTGCGGATGTAGTTGCGGATTATTTGCACCTTTATATCCGTGGTTGCGGATGCGGATTTTTTTTTACATGTCACAATCATTTATACATAATACTATTAATTATACACTAATGAGTGACGAGTTTCAGCCACACTTAAATATTTATGTAAGAGTACATCCTACGTAGTACGTATATAGTACATAGTACATAACATACTACATTTAAGTGTTCCCAGGATGAGGGACGGGGACCCCACTCGTCATGCATCCCACCAACCAGTTTCTCCAACCTCCACCCTTGGAAAGTGAGAATATATATTACTGTATATATTCAAGGTAAAAAAGAAGTACCAAGAAAAAAAAAAGATTATTTAGTTCATCTGTGTGTCTGGACCTGATGCAAGATAAAAAGATCTCTTGGAAAAAATATCAACTGATCAAAAGTGTTCACGCATGGAGACCGAAGATCAACTCGATCATTTATTTATTTTTTTTTTTAAGGGAAAGTAAGTTGTAGCACTTGGAGATAAATGAAAATAAAAAAAAAGTTTGATACAAAGTAGTTGAAAAAAGATAATATCAGAGTTAATTTTTTTATTTATTGTTCAGAGATATTTGTATTAAAAAGAACCGCCTCTATTCTATGCTTAAACCTAACATCAAATGTAAAACTTTTTCTTATTGAATTATTATTTAGTAATGTTCATACTTTCAAAAGACATTTCATGTTAGCTTCTATTGCATATTTTCTCCGTATCCGTTCTAAAATTTGGATCTCGAAACAAAAGCAAAAAAAAAAACAAAAAACTTAAAAACTGTCCACTATTTCATATTATGGGCAGCAAATTGCAATTTTCGTTCAGGATTAAGTGATCAGGGTTTGGGATTTGTTGCCTAAAAATTTCATTTAGATATTCATAGCCCATGAAGGAAACACTGAAAGAGTCATTGACATCTGTAAAGTCACAGAAATGACGAAGTGTAAGAGGAACCAAACCTTACGGACCCGGACACAAGTGAGCCGGCAACACGCTAGAAACTCGAAGATCCGGTGTCTTGGAAAGCCGCAAATTGACACCTAATTTTAAGTTCTTAGAAGGCTTGACGGATGGCTCATCTACCCTCTGTATGAACGAATTACCAGTCATAGCATGGTTAAGCGAGAGCAGAAGAAAGAAATCTGAAACCGTAAAAATATGACATTTGCAGCTGCTAGTCTATAATTGGAGCTATTCCGTATTTTAGCCTGAGGCTCTACAGTGCAGTCTGGAGGAGTTTCGTATTTGTTATGTGGCTTGCTGTAGGTCACCCATACATCCTGGTATACTATGGGAAATACAGGTTCGGCCATATGCGTCATAACCGGAACAGTAGAGTGAAAAAGACAAAATATCATATCGGAGTGTACTTAAAAAGGTTCGGAAAGTTTTTTTTTATAATTTTAAGTAATAAATCACGTCCCCTACATTTCTATTATATTTAACATAGTATTGTAAAGGTCCATAGAAGACCAGACAAAAATGTAGAGGAATTTTTCGACTTTATACCTGTATAGTCCATTTCACTCGGTTTAGTCATTTTTTTTTTTATTACTTTTTATGTCAGTATTTTTCCCCATTTGAGAATGGACACAGATGCACCGAAGTGGGGGAATTAATGCAGGATTCCCTTCCTATCATCCCGTCGTTGGGCCGAACTCGGATACATCACCTCTCAAGTCGAGCACTCTATCGGTTACGCAACGGCGGTTTTATAATATGATCCATAAAAGTTAATAATGCACTCAGTCGGAAAACCGCGTGTCGTTTCGCTAGCCCCATTATATTACTCATCTCAAGGCTGTAACACAGGGTGGAAAATCATCCAAAATTTAGCCCACATGTGGTTATACGAAGATTATATAGTAATAATACAGTGACATAATGGTTTAATTTAGTGGTAATTTGTGAATCCAACATAAACCTCTGGAAAAATAAGGAAGAGATATGAATAATGTGACGATTTCCTGGTTAATGGTAAAAAATTTGTCCTCTACTGCTCTTTTACTAGACCTCATTGATATTATATAATAATTATTTTATAAATCATGGTTAAATTCCAATATATTAACTCTTAGAGAGATTTTAAATATTTGTTCATGTAAGACTAGTACTATAAACTTTAGAGGAAAAATATATAAAATAATATAAGTAATTTATAATTATATTAAGCTAATGAGTTCTGATAAAATATAATTAATTGTATGACCAATGTTTCCACTTCTCTGATGATATCGATCTTTCCAGCATTTATCGATGTCGGTACTTCCAAGCCACGGGTGGACCTGTGACCGTGGGCGTTGATGTAGAGAAGAAAGGGCGTGAGCTATGACACGCCATAGATCCGGCTTCTACCCCGCCCCCAAGAACACAGTCTACATCGCTATTAAATAGAGCCTCAATCTAGACGACTGACATTCTCAACTTAGCCTCTGATAGGAGCACTACCAAGTCTCCTTGGACCTATTCGTTTGTGGACTCAACAATTTTACGCCTATCACCGAAATGACGAAGGTAAGAAAACTTAAAGGACATTTTCAAGATTTATGTCATATTTTTCACTTAAGCAAATTTATTGAAATTGAATAATTTCTTATTGTATGTGTAAAAACTGGAGGTACAAAAGATTTCTGTTTATTCAAAAGATAAACCTGGTAAGCATCTCTGATGTTTTCACCTTGTCCATTCTAAAAAAAGAAAAAATGAAAATATATTTTTCTTGTGCAATGTTCTCTAAATTTGTACTATAGTGGCAAAATATAATCCCATGAGCACCAGCTAGCCCTTTAATGAGTTTTCCAATAGTATGCTACCTATGCAGTATATTCTTCCACCACGAGTTTTATGATTGAGAAATAAAGCATAAATCCATTGTTTATGATTGTCAACATTATCAACCACAAGCTTTTCATTTAACATTTTAAGAAAGAAAAAAATTCCATCTGATGCTAAATCATTAGTCTCTCGCTTATTAATGTTTCTAATTTAGTTTTCAATTTATTTTATTGCCATATTTATTCAAAACTTAGTTTTTAGAGGTATTGATAGTATAGTGCTTTTGTTAAATATACCATGAAGTTTTAAACATGTATTTTGCATTATTGACTTTTTCTTCAGTCCTAAAACTAGTATTTATCTATGAACGATTTAAAATAATAAACTTCAAAATGCCCTAGGTGTTACTGTAAGCTCATATACAGTAAGTCTTCAAAGAAAGAGAGTCAGTCCAAGCTTACCACTTTAATACATTATATCTAAAAAGTACGCGTTGCATGATTTACTGTTTGTGCAGTTCAGTTGAAAAGACACTGTAAAGTATTTTCTGCGTCTATTAGGATATAAAAGCTACTCATTTACAGCGAAAACAGGTAATAAGAGAAATTTACTAAATTTACCAATCAAGTATTCCTTACCTCATGATATTTTTTTGTAACTTTCATTATAGTTCATAAAATGAACCTCTTCGCTTTTGTGTAATGTATCAAGTTGAATGTCATTCTATATTTGTCATTACTTCGTTTATGTAAGTACAAAATCTTTTTCAAGGAAGGTATAGCGAGGGGCCAAAAAAAAATAATCTCAGATTAAAATATAAGCTTTTAAAAGTTTTTAGCAGTCTCTTAATTTATAAAAAGAAATACTATTTGCACTTTTATTCCAGTTTCGTATTATCTTATGGAAATACTGCAGGAAAAGGCATTGTATATCTGTTGTAATTTAATGGAAAGTTCTCTACCCTCACCTTAAGATAAAACTTATTTACATATCTTTGTATTCAAAACTCCTAAGGGGTATTTGGCTGTAAGAATATGATCTGTTCATGTATAGAGGGAAATTATACAAGTTAATTAAACATTAGAAAAAAAATTTCCTACAGGATGCCATATCTCACTGAAAATAGTATATGACCACTGCTTATCAAAAAGGAAGCCACCAGGGCCTCTCCATACATTGCATATCCTCACCACTTCTCAAACACTTTTTGTTGATTTTTATGACATGCAAAATGTACAAGTACATTTAGGAAACTAATCTAAAATCATTCCAAATACAAGCAGTATTCTTTCATCATTATAGATGAGCACTAGTATATTCATGGTTTACTCTTTGACAGCTCCTACTGGTGGTCGTCTTTGCATTCCTTATGCTGACCCAAGCACTGGCTTCTCCCGCTTATGGCTATAGAGGCTACCGCTATAGGAGGCCAAGATATCACAGCAGTTACCCTAACCGTGTTGTCAATTATGGCGTTGGTCCAGGGTCGCTGGCTGTACATGGCAGTCCATACGGATATTCCGGATATGGCTTTGGGGCAACATATGTAGCGCAGAATCCAGGTGCTGTCCACATCGTCCATGGAGCTCTTGGTTAGAATTACAGCAAAAGTCAACAACTCCGGCAGTGACTCCTCATCTCCCTCTATGTCTAGATTTTCGGCCAGCAACATAATTTATAGTTGAAATTGTAGTTTTCATATTAATAGTGAAAAATTTAAATGTTTTTTAAATTTAATAACCTCAATTTATATTTTTAACAGACAATCTTTTCTAATAAAACCAAAGTACAGTGAGAAAATCCTTTTAATTTTATGCCTTTACAAAAACTTTTATGATCAATCTTGCTTTAGTTATATATGTAAAATTTTATTGTTGTTATTACTGATGACATTCATATAAAAAGAGTGCGCATATATATATATATATATATATATATATATATATATATATATATATATATATATATATATATATATATATATATATATATATATGTATGTATGTATGTAACAAACAAGTATGTATATATATATATATATATATATATATATATATATATATATATATATATATATATATGTATGTATGTATGTATGTATGTATGTATGTATGTATGTATGTATGTATGTGATTACCTAATTGTGTTTACGGGAAAGAGCCCAAAGCTCGTATCTTCCCGTCTCCTGATCGGTATGTATGTATGTATGTATGTATGTATAGTATGTATATATATATATATATATATATATATATATATATATATATATATATATATATATATATATATATATATATATACAGTCACCCTGTATATATGAATCGTATAAAAGCCCCTGACCAAAATTCAAACTTACAACACAACTGACAATTCATCATTGCACATTTACCATAAGGATGATAAGCCTTATTGCTAATTGATTGTGCAAGGAATGAATACTCATTACTGATTGTAGTTTCTCGTTATACACTCACTTCCCAACCTTATTCTACTCTAGTTTTTACATTGATTTCTAGTTCCTATATTACTGGCATGTACAGCGGTCAAATATGCAAATTATCATATGTGAAAACGTTATTCAGATAGCTGGCTCTAACCGGTATTTAAACCTACAATACACTTGACAATTCATCACTGTGCAATAGGGGATACAGACTGAACTAGTGCAGGTCTAAAAGAAAAGTAGGATATAACTCTAATAACTGCTAAAGTTAAGGAATGAATACTAAATTTCTCTATTCATTTCATTCCCACATCCCAACTTCACCTGTATCTTGTTATAGCATTTAATTCAAATTCTTGTTATATAGGCATCTACATAAGTCAAGTAAGCATATTACCATACGAAATATGAATTTTATAACTACCCTTTACCAGAACTGGAACTCATTACTTACTTGGCAATCCACTGGTGCATATATATGGCCTCATTCTGTAAGGGGGGTGGCCGAACCAACAAACAAGCATTCACCAAGATCCACACATACCTCTACTACTCCTTCTAGCTTCTTGTGGATAAAGGGTCGCCATATTTCCCCCCCCCCTTCCACCCTGCTGGGTCATCCACAAAGTAGGCAGGAAAGGATATTCTACAATGAGCCTTGCCAATTGCAACTGGCTTACCCCCACCGCTTCTTCACATGGCAACTCCCCTCACACCCATCCATCACAGTTCACTGAGCTAGCAGGTGTGAAAAATCCCATTGGCCCGTGTCACCTATATACAATATGCCTCCACTCATTCCTATCTCTTGCATGCTCTCTTCCCTGCTCTACTGACAATCCACATGCATTCAATGCCCTTTTCAAGTCATCCATTCATATCATACTATATCTCCCTCTTGGCCTAACTCCAATAACTTCTGCACTCCATATTCTTCACTATTTGTTCATTACTCATCCTCTCCATGTGTCCAAACCAACTCAATACTCTCTGATCTAACCTATCCAACAGCTTCCTTTCAACACTAGTTCTAGGCATGGCATCCTCATATCTTACTCTGCCTATTCTAGATATGACAATCATATTTCTCAAACTCCTCATCTCCAAAACATTCAGCTTGCTCCTTTCATTCCAAGTTTCTACTTCATGCAATGCTGTCAGCACAATCACACCTACATATATCTGTATCTTTGCATTCATTCCCAATTACCTGTTTTTCATTACACTTTCCAACCCACCTAGACAACTGCTCGCTTCATTCACAGTTACTTACCTCCACATCCTCTCGTCCACTCCTTGATACATGCGACCCCAGATACTTAAGAGTCTCAACTTCTTCCAGCAACTACCCACTCACTCCTACATTTAATCTACCAACATTAACACTCCTATTGCATCTCATGACTTTACATTTACCAATATTCACCTGCAACTTTCTTCTTTCACACACCCTAACAAACTCAGCCACCAAATAATTGATTTCATTCTCAGCATCAACCACCTGTAAAGTATCATCCATGATTAGCAATTGATTCAGTTTCCACAATCTTCCATACTCACCCACTAGTTTTAAGCCTCTGTCTAATACTCTTTCATATACTTCCCTTACCACTCCATCCATGTACACATTTAACACCCATGGAGACATTACACAACCTTGATGTAACCCTATATTCACCTCAAACCAATCACTCATTCCATTCCCGACTCACACATGCTCTACTATTATTGTAAAAGCTCTTGGCTGTGTTCAACAAACTTCTACTACTTTTATACAGTCGCAATACACTTTACAATGCCTCTCTATCAACCCCGTCATACACTTTCTCCCAGTCCATAAAAGCACAAAAAAGTGTCGCTACCTTTCTCCAAGAGCTTCCTACACACCTGTCATACCACAGACACCTGATCCACACATCCTCTTCCTCTCCTGAACCCACAATGTTCTTCCCCAAGCAATCTTTCAGTACTTTTCCTAATTCCCTGGAGTAGTACTCTACCATATACCTTACAACTACACTCAACAACCTAATTCCTCACTACACTCATACTTATCTCCTTCCCTTTTTAAAGTGGAACTACACATGCACCCCTCTAATCAAGTAGGATCCCCCCCCTTTCCTGAAACATACATTCAACAGCCTACCCATCTATTCTATTAATGCCTCCCCACTTTTTGACAAGCATGCAACTTAGCATCCATTTATCCCTGGTGCTTTACCTGCTTTCATGCTCTCAATGCCAAATGTGCCTCCTATATTATTATTTCTCTATCATTCTTATCAAATAACATTGGCATTCTCCATTCATTTCACACAACCATAATCTCTGCCTCTCTATCATCTTCCTCATTTAGCAGTTCCTTGAAATACCCAGCCTATCTCTCTG
This sequence comes from Halocaridina rubra, assembly GCA_037179515.1. NCBI lineage: Eukaryota > Metazoa > Arthropoda > Malacostraca > Decapoda > Atyidae > Halocaridina > Halocaridina rubra. Next base: position 31,619 of record JAXCGZ010000566.1, on the reverse strand, counting down.
TTAATTTTATTTTGTCCATTAGCTATTGCCCATCTGCTCCTTTCACCCCTTCCTTCCAACCAGACTTACCTTTTATCACTCTTTTCACTCCTTCCAAAACATCTTTTTATTCCTTTCTAACTTCTCAGATAAGCTCCTAACCCATCTTACGTAAACTTTTCTCTTTGACTCCCTCACCACGTGCTTGCTAACCTCCTATTTGCACTATGCTTTTCATATGCCTCTAGTTTACCTACCTACAATCACACCTCACATGCCTGCTTCTTTTCAGCCACTAATGCACTCACTTGCTCATTCCACCTCTCCTTTTACTTCCAACTATTAGTATCCTTCTGCACACTTCACAACATACATTCAACAGCCTACCCATCTATTCTATTAATGCCTCCCCACTTTTTGACAAGCATTCAACTTAGCATCCATCTATCCCTGGTGCTTTACTTGCTTTCATGCTCTCAATGCCAAATGTGCCTCCTATATTATTATTTCTCTATCATTCTTATCAAATAACATTGGCATTCTCCATTCATTTCACACTACCATAATCTCTGCCTCTCTATCATCTTCCTCATTTAGCAGTTCCTTGAAATACCCAGCCTATCTCTCTGTTAATTTTATTTTGTCTATTAGCTACTGCCCATCTGCTCCTTTCACCCCTTCCTTCCAACCAGACTTACCTTTTATCACTCTTTTCACTCCTTCCAAAACATCTTTTTACTCCTTTCTAACTTCTCAGATAAGCTCCTAACCCATCTTACGTACACTTCTCTCTTTGACTCCCTCACCACGTGCTTGCTAACCTCCTATTTGCACTATGCTTTTCATATGCCTCTAGTTTACCTACCTACAATCACACCTCACATGCCTGCTTCTTTTCAGCCACTAATGCACTCACTTGCTCATTCCACCTCTCCTTTTACTTCCAACTATTAGTATCCTTCTGCACACTTCACAACTTCCTCCTTGAAACAACCCCATTCTTCTTCCACTCCCTCCTCCACTTTTTCTCTGTCAATTTTATTTTGTCTATTGACTATTGCTCATCTGCTCCTTTCACCCTTTCCTTCCTACCAGACTCACCTCTCCTCAATCTTTTCACTTCCTTCCAAAACGTATTTTTATTCCTCTCAAGATTCTCAGACAATCTCCTATTACATCTTACATCCGCTTCTCTCTTTGACTCCCTCACCACATGCTTGCTAACATATTCATTGCACTATGTTTTTCATATGTCTCTACATATGCAGTAGTAAAGGTCAGCAATAATGTTTAGTGTACTTTAACTATTTTTATGTATTAGATTAAGAACTTAGATTATATTTCTATCTTTCAGAGTATTTATTTTTATCACTGGGGGGCCTAGGTTCGAATTATAGGTGTGTTCTGACTTTAGTCGAAATCTGACTTAAATCGGCTGTCAGGAGCGGATCCCTGATGTAAAGTGGGGACCCCTTGTTACTATGTATATATATATATATATATATATATATATATATATTATATATATATATATATATATATATATATATATATATATATATATATATATATATATATACTCTGGATTCTCTCTCTCTTCACCGTTAGGTATCTTCCCTTTCTCTTTTCTATAGCTACTACCTCCATCGCTACTCTGATGAGTTGGAGAGTTGCATCCCTCCCCCACTGCCGAGGCCGAGTTACACTCGCCAAACAGCCTCATCTCACAGGTACTGTGTGGAGATTTGTAGCTCGCGGATTGTTCAGTGCAGCAATTGCTTCGTCCCATCTACCTCCAGACTCTGGAACTCTTTTCCTCCTTCTGTCTTTCCTAATTTTAATGACCTATCACCCTTCAAAAAAGCAGATCTATCGTCATCTCAGGGCCTAGTCCTCCATATCTCTGGGTCCTCAGTACTTTAACTGTTTTTTCTGTCTGTCGTTTCCCGTGAGTGACATTACCTTATCTCTTCCTTGTCCTTAACCTTTTTCTTTCCCTTCATTTTGGTATTTTCTCGTGCCCGGACCTTTATTGATGTAGGCAGTCTTTGCCTGTCCCGGTGTCACAGTCATGAAAAAAATAAATAAAAAATAATATATATATATATATATATATATATATATATATATATATATATATATATATATATATATATATATATATATATATATATATATATATATATATAATCAAATAAGCACATTACAATATGTGAAAACATGAATCATTTTTACCCCGACTGAGACTTGAACCTATGACACATAATTACTGTGCCAAGGCGCTACCAACTACTCCACAGAAGGTTAAAAGGGAAACAAACTTTACAGCTTTATCTGCTATACTGGAAATGAATGCATTCTCTCTGAGTGCCACTCTGTTCTTATTACAGTTTCCCCCAAGTTCACTCGTGGCTTCGTTTTTGCATAAATAATTCAAATGTCAATCTCATTTGGGACCAACAATAATCAAATATGCACATTACCATATGTGAAAACATGAATCATTTTTACCTCGACCGGGATTTGAACCTAAAACATAATTACTGTGTTAAGGAGTTACCAACTACACCACAGAAGGTTAAAAGGGAAACAAACTCTACAGCTTTATCTGCTATTCTAGGGAAGAATGCATTCTATCTGAATGCCACTCTGTTAATATTACAGTTTCCTCCAACATCATTCGTGGCTTCATTTTCGATTTAATTAAATTCCCAATCTCATTAGGGACCAACAATAATAAAAAAAAGCACATTGCCATATTAGAAAACATAAATCATTTTTACTCCGACTGGGACTTGAACCTAGGACACATAAATACTGTGCCTAGGCGCTACCAACTACACCACAGAAGGCTAAAAGGGAAACAAACCTTACAGCTTTATCTGCCATACTAGGAATGAATGCATTTTATCTGCATGCCACTCTGTTCATATTACAGTTTCCTCCAACCTCCCTCGTGGCCTTGTTTTCATATTTCATTCAATTTCCAATCTCATTAGTGACTGACAATACTCAAATGAGCACATTGCCATATGTGAAAACATGAATCACTTTTACTCCGACTGGGACTTGAACCTAGGACACATAATTACTGTGCCAAGGCACTACCAACTACACCACAGAAGGTAAAAGGGAAGCAAACCTTATAGTTTTATCTGCTATGCTAAGAATTAACGCATTCTCTCTGAATGCCACTCTGTTCATATTACAGTTTCCTCCAACCTCACTCGTGGCTTCGTTTTCGCATTTAATTCAATCCCCAATCTCATTAGGGACCAACAATTATAAAATATGCACATTACCATATGTGAAAACATGAATAAATTTTACTCCGATCAGGACTTGAACCTAGGACATATAATAGAGTGGCATTCAGATAGAACTGTATAAAAAAAGATTGAGTTGATCAAAAAGAAAGGCAGCAAAATTCACTCTCTATCGTCCCCTGTACATATCAAATATCAGTTTATCAAGAAATCGACTTTTGAATGGCCATTCAAAATGTAGCTCATTTGGAAGTTGAAGAAAGTCTGTGTATACATATAGGGGGTGCCCATTTTACATCATTTCAAGGTATGTCATTCTGCTGTTACATCGGAGTCCAATGAATAATTAATAAATTGTTAATAAATTAATTCCTTTACGTACCTGGCAGGTGCAGAAAATTCAAATTGCATGCGCTCGACAGTTTGTGAGCGCGGTGGGTGGATACACAGCTAGTAGCACAGCTGCATGCAAAATATCAAGTTCATGGCTTTATTTATTTATGTATTTGGTTATATTGAATGATCATATTAAATTTAATAAAAATGCCAAACACATAGCCGTAAATATGATTTTATGAAAAATAGTTTGTTGAGTGTCACGTAAGAATACGGCGTCATGTGGCATTGGAAGAGAAAGAAGACCCTCTGCTCAGTTTACTCTCACCCGCTATATTGTTTCTCATGTTCATCTGCTACTTCATTCGGTTCGCCTTTTACTGACATTACTGTCTCTCAAGTGTAGTTATGATAGTTCTGATGGCAATGCTACAAAGAAAGAAAGCCATCAAAAGGGAAAATAAAGATGAAATAATAAACCGCTTGGAAAAGGGAGAAACTACTACGAACATTGGCCACAATCCTGGATTAGCCCTTGCGACCATGGCGACGATCATCAAAGACAAAGATCACATCTGTGAACACGTGAAAGGTTCTACTCGTATGATGTCCACTGTGATTACTAAGCAGCATAGTCACTATATGATCGAGATGGAAAGATTGCTAGTGCTTTGGCTTGATGACCAGAATCGACTGCATATCCCAGTTATCCTCATGGTAATACAGGAAAAGGCCAAAATATTGATTGAAGCCATGAAAAGAGAAAAGGGGGAAGGGAGTGAAAATGAAGTTAGAGGCTAGTAAGGGTTAGTTTAATCATTTTAAGGCTCGTGCTAATTTGCATAACCTAAGGGTGCAAGGTGGAGCTGCTAGTGGTGATGAGGAAGCAGTAAGAGGGTTTCCCAGCATGTTAGCAGAAATACTTAGGTAGGGGGATTACCATTCTGAACAAATATTTAAAGTGGATTAGTCTGGCTTGTTCTAGAAGCGTATGCCTAGTTGTATGTATGTTGCCAAGGAGAAAACAGCGCCAGGTCATAAAGTCAGCAAGGAGAGACTGACTTTGCATTTGGGGGCTAATGCTGCTGGCGACTGTAAGCTGAAGCCCTTGTTGGTTTACTTAACAGAAAACCCAAGGGCACTCAACAGTGTTTGAAAGGGTTAACTTCCAGTTGTTTGTAAGTTTAACAAGAAGGCTTGGATAACCTTTCAGATATATGAGGACTGGCTTAGCAACCATTTTATGTTTGAAGTGGAGAGGTACTATGCCTCCAAGGGTTTGCCCTTCAAAGTATTGCTATTGCTGGACAATGCCCATGGTCACCGTCCCCATTTGGATGACTTTCGTCCTAATGTAAAGGTGATTTACCTTCCATCTAATACCAAAGCACTGCTACAGCCAATGGATCAGAGGGTCATTGCCTCTTTCAAGGCCTGCTTCCTCTGAAGGACAATCGCTATGGCTCTCAGGGCAACTGAAAATTGCAAGAACTTGACTCTCAAGGACTTCTGAAGTCGTACAATTTTCTTCAAACTTTGAAGAATATTGCTGATGCTTGGGAGGAAGTGAAGCAGACGAATATGAATTGGGTATGGAAGAAAGTGTGCCCCTATTTTGTGAAAGACTTTAGAGGCTTCGAGGAGACAGTCGAAGCTGTCCCTAAGACTTAGTTGCCCTGAGTAAGGAGCTCAAATTGGAGGGGGAGGCTGATGATGTAAAAGAGCTTCTGGAATTTTATGGCAAGGTGCTATCTGCCTAGGACCTCATTCAACTGGAGAAACAGATAGTTTAAGAGGATAAAGAGATACCAAGACTAGAGCCCAAGATATTTAAAACCAGGGAAATGGAATAAACGTTTGCTCTGGTAGAGGAAGGGTTGGATAGCTTGAGGCTCAGGACTATCATTGCCAGGTACACTGAGGTCGCCGGAGTGATCAGTGATGTCTTGTGGTGTTACAAGGAAATCTGGCAGGAGAAGAGGGCATCCTTCCAGACTCGCCTCGACTAGGTTTTAGTGAAGGTAGAGCCCTCACCAACTGATCTTGTTCCCTCTACCTCTATAAACTCACATGCCCCAGTACTTCCATCATCTATTGTATGTTCTTTTGCCTTTCCAAACTCACCTACCCCAGTTTCCTCAGCACTTGCCTCTCCAGTATTCTCCTCCTTATAAGCCTGCCTCTCCCTCCCTTGCAATGCCCCTTCCAGTGTGCAAGCCAACATAAGAGCAAAGATAAACAATATTGTACTGTATGCTGTACTGTACTGTAGTGTAATTTTACAATTTTTATGTTTTAGATTACCAAAGTAGAGGTAAGTGATACTGTTAAGTTTAGATTTACTGTTTTTATGTCTTAGATTAAGAACTTATATTATTTTTCGGTTTTAGAGTACTGTATTTATTTTTAACAATGGTGGGGGACGTAGGTTTGAATTTAGGTGTTTTCTGACTTACATCGAAATCCAGGTCACCTGTCAGGAAAGGAACCTTGACGTTAAATGGGGACCCCATGTATTGATCGAGCCACCATCCTCCTGAGGTCAACCAGAGAGTAAGTGGGCGAGTCTCTTCTGCTGTGAAGCCTAACAGCTGCAGCTACTTTACCCCACTGCTTCATCAAATGGCAACCCCCACACCCGCTTGACACAGCTAACTGTGCTAGCAAGTGTGAGAAAACCCTTTGGTCTGGGTCACCTATACGCAATCTTCCTCTATTCATTCCTATCTCGCACTCTCTCATTCCTGCTCCACTGACATACCATGTGCATCCAATACACTTTCCACCCCATCATTCCATCTAATTCTATTAGTAATCTGATACATCTTAGAATGCACATATATAAAACTAGCAAAAGTATAAAAACAAACAGATAGAAAATAAAAAGCGGTAAATACATATATTACTCTTTATTACAGTTGCAAAAAATCTGTGGAATATAGAATACCACGCATCATTAAGAGCATATCTTTACTTGCCTTATGTTTATTTGGATACTAAAGGATTGTGAACGCATTTATCATAATCAAGCTCTACTTAATATAAAACATTTCTAATTTCACTTTATGACAAATTTGCTTCTAAAGGCAATTAATCTTTAATGCAGTATCATCTAGAATATAGTGTACAAAATTTTTGCATACAAAGTGATTAATATAGAGTATGCAGTTAACACAGCCATGGGGAAATATTATTACATATTTTAGGACAATTGTTTACAAGACAGGGCTCCTAGACAATGAGACATCAGTGCTGAAGATACAAAATATTTCACAGGCAGGTTTCAATACCTAACACTGGTTTTTAAGCAGTATGCTATATTAAAACATGGAATACAGATATAGAGACTATCATGAACAATGCAATCCACTGTGAATAACAACAAGCTAGCCTCATGGACATATTCTGAAAATGTACACGACAAATATCAATAAAAACCCTAAAAGATGTGTGCAATGAATCGTTGGATATGAAGTAGTAAGCAAATATTTGCAATACCTTAATTAATATTTTCATGCTAATATGTCAAGAGATTGACAATGCAATGCAAATGAACTTGGAGACAAAATTCCAATAAACATTGTCATCCCATATTGATACAAAAGGTTATTAATAGTCATTAGCTAATGTACAGCAAAGGAGCATCACGCATGGCCTGAGGGGGGGATTACAACTGCCGGAAGAAAGTATGATCGAACCTGAGCATGCAGTCTTGCCACTTCAGGATCATCCTGCCCTAAATTCTTCATGACATGCTCGAACTGGATGGCCCCTGGAAAAAGTAAAGATAAGTTACATAAATTCTAGCTATATATAAATATTATAATATTTTCAAATTTCAAGACAAAATACCATCTTGGAATGTAATTAAAAAAAAAAAATTCCAAAGAGAATAACTAACATTGAATGAAGTTAGACAAACTGCATCTATCTAAATAAGGGCAAACTACTAGGGAAAGAAAGTGATATGTGTAAAGTTTACTGGTTATACTTGATCTTTTTCACTTGATTCAAGCAAGCTTTAAATACTATAGTTTTATTTCCAAACTCTTAAAGACACATATTAACTTCCAAAATAATCAACTAAGCAATATATATTTTCACATAACTCACTACATAATAAATACCAAGTTGACTTGCACCACTTTAAAGAATTAACTGCTCATATTTATGCATATTCACTCTACACAAAAGTTTATCTATCCATGCACAATAATCACCCTTATAGAGAGGGTGGCTGAGTCAAAGTGAAAATACAGAAAATAATGCACAAAAGAAAAAAAAAATTAGCTGTTTTCTTACAGGATTGCAATTTGGAATACTAAACATGAATTTATTCTGGAATACTGACAAAATATTGATCATGTAAAAGCAGCCTACTTACCAACACCATCCTGCGTAAATCCATAGTTCCCAATAACTTGTGTTGTAACTTGTGTCACTAATGGGAAAACCCGGGTCATTAAAGCAACCATATCATTGCCCGCAGCCTCACGTGCAGCTTCCAGAGATTCGACCACATCACCACTTGTCAAAGCATCTAATATTTCTCTTAGGGCAGCTGTAATAGCAAATTAAAAAATACAATAAACTACAATTTTGCAATATTATTTAATATATAAGTAGTTCTTACATTCTTTTAACCGCAAATGAATAGCAAACACCACTGTGGTAAAGAAACATCATCATCAATTTGGGATCTAATCTAAACTAATATAATCCTATATTTTTATTGTTCCCAGAGCATAAATGTAGTGCATTAGAGCAATAATATTATATAAGTTGAGAGCTAAGTCATAGAGCGAAAAAACAAGTAAATGTCTAGGAGGGCTGAAAAGTGTAATGAGATATAAATATTTTGGAATGAATGCAAAGAGAAGGATACATGAAGGTGTGATTGTGCTGACAGCATTGTATGGAGCATAGACTTGGAATGCAAGAAACGATGAAAGGAATAAGTTGAATGTACAGTACTGGCGATGAGGTGTTTCGGAAGTATGATTGGTGTATCTAGTATAGATAGAGTAAGAAATGAGTATGTCAGGGAGAGAACTGGTGTTGAAAGGAAGCTGTCTGACAGGTTAGATCAGTGTGTGTTGAGTTGGTTTGGACACATGAAAAGGATGATTGATGAACGATTAGTGAAAAGAGTGTGGGTGGAGTACAGAAGTGATTGGAGTTAGGTCAAGAGGAAGACCTAGAATGTGATGGATGGATGGAGTAAAAAGGGCACTGAATGCATGTGGAATGTCATTGGAGCAAGGAAGAGTGTGTGCAAGAGATAGGAATGATTGGAGGAAGATTGTGTATAGGTGACACGGGCCAAAGGGATTTATCGCACCTGCTGGCTCAGTGAACTGTGATGGATGGGTGTGAGGGGAGTTGCCATGTGAAGAAGCGGTGGGGGTAAACCAGCTGCGGCTGTTGGTCCCCATTGTAGGTAACTTGCCTACCTACCTTGTGGGTAGGGGAAATATGGCAACCCTTTTTCCCCCACAGAGATACGAGGAGTGGTTGAGGTATGTGTGGATTGTGGTGAATGAGTGTGTCTTGGCTCGGCCATCCCCCCTGACAAGGGGGAATGAGGCCATGCATATACAGTATATGTATAATAAGCTCTATCCACTGGGCCAGTATCTCACCCTACTGTCAAAATAATTTCTCAGAGACACGAAAGTGTTGATTAAGATTATATTACTGGGTATAAAGAATTTTAAACTAGACGGATTTATATTTGATACAATATAAATAAGGATAATAAAATTATAGATTACTTACTAAAAGGCGACATAAAATAAAATCCAAATGTGGATAAGCTTTCAAAAATTCCTAACAGCAGTGCTTCAAAGCCAAATAAACTCCCCACTAACAATACTTGATGCCATCAAAATCCAGAAAGGCTAACAGGTTTTAATTTTAAAGCACAAAATTACATATAATGGTCATATAACAAGGGAGTCAGTCTTGTTTTCGCACTCCATCATTGCCTCCGTTTACCCTCCCTGATCAGCTTGGTATCATTTTAGTTATGGGAATTATGGAACATGGGTATTTTTTATAAAGAGCGTATCCCCCAACTAAGGAAAAAATACCCCTAAGGGGGTCCGGGGGCGAAGACCCCAGCTAGGGAGGACACGTTCCCCTAGGTGAGGTTAGGTTAGGTTGGGTTAGGACACACCAAATATATGTTTCTTCGATACTTTTCCTTGTGAAATAAGTTTTTTGTGCTTCATTTAGGCTGAATGTCACTCGTTTTTGCTTTCCCCCAGCAAAAACCCCGATTCCCAACACTTCCCCCTATGATTGTTAGGGGTAAGGGAGGGAATGGAGTCTACATCGAGTGTTTTGCAACTGAAATGGTGTTTTGAATCGTTTGTTTTACACAGAAAACTGTCAGAAAAATGCAGTTTTGTTATAAGAGAATATTTCCCTCTTCTGGAAATTTACCGTCAGCTTAACTAAGCACTGACAAAATCGATTCGTAATATGAAAATCACAAGACCAAAAATATCCCCTCAGGCACCCTATCCTGCTGATATTCCTCATGCTTAGCCTTGGCATAGTTGGCTTAACCATTACAGCAAAGGTTAGTTGACAATAAAATATCTAGCTACTACACATGTACAGAAACCAAGCTATAACTATTCTAAATGATATACTACGCACCCTTAGCTTTGTCTGGTGTGAAATTTTCTGTAAAACTCGTCTCAGTAGCTGCCATGGCTAGGAATAATTGCTCGAGTGCCCGGGTCAACGATTAGCCCGCGAGTAATCCGTAGATTGAGGTCGTTCATTGCAAATATTATCATGTATAAGAATGTATCTGTTTGCAATAAGCTTATAAAGTAATTTAATCTAAAAATGTTCAGTATACAAAAACATATATGTACTCTTTTATATTAATCTTCTGGAGGCACATTATAATTAAGAAACTCCATAAGCAGATATTTTACACTTTATAAAGTAAACGGTGCCATTCCTTAACGTTTCTTTGCTGCAACTGTATATAAATAACATTGTGCGGGGTGGCATTTTTCCTTCATACATGTCAAATAGTTAAGAAGTCTTCAAAAAAAAAAAAAATAATAATAATAATAATAGGTAACTTGCTTGATGATTTTTTTGAAATCTTGCTGTTTGCAAAATTATTATTATCTCATACATACTACAGTAGAGCATATCTTGTTACCAAAGTACGTATATTCAGTCTGCCAATCCAGACTTATTTTATTATCAATTATTATTTTATTCTGACTAAAACTGGGTTTTGAGGTATTTAGTGTATATTATTTTAATGTGATTTGGTCAAAAGGCGACCTCATACTTGTATTTGTACATTGAGATAAGCCTTTCTAATGACTCCTCTATTATTTACTTATAGTGTCTTGTTACTGGCAGGATTATGATTTAATTTTTCTTATTTTCTAAAGTTCAAGTATAAATTATTTTTCTAATTGTTGAGTATTTTTATCACAATTTTTAAAACTAAGCACATCTGAGATTAATTCACATTCATTTTCGATATAGGGTTGTTGTAATACTCTATATTTCATTCTTACATAACCACACATAAACTTTGGATCTTTATATTTATATCTTTCTCTCCAGTTCAAATCTAAAGTGTCTGTTCTTGCCTTAATCAATAATTTAGTTTTAATTGTATTATCAAACCAACTAGTTTCTTCTACATCTGATTTGTAAATCTTATATATATTCTCAAAGTTCCCTTATCTGCCAATTCCGACTTCCATATTTCAGTATCAACTTTTCTTACTTTTTCATTCAACTAAGCAATGGATGTATTTTCTATTTCTAGATTGACATTTAGTATTTCTATATATCTTTTTATTTTCTAAATTAATTTTGTTTCCTGCTCATAAAAGTGGTATAAAAATATGTCTCTACCTAGCTCATTACTTCCTGTTTCTAAAATATATTTTACAAAAAGAATTTTGTTTTTAATATCTTTTGTTTTAGATGATGAAGCTCCAATCTCTGATCTCAGTGCACTACATAGCAGTATAAATTGGTAATTTCAGAATGGCTCTATACACCTGGTTGTCTATTTGTTGGAATATCTTTAATTCTTCTTCTTTGTATTCTAATATTTCTGCTGAATAAAGAAATGATGGCATCGCAATAGATTTCCAGAAAGTCTTTCCAATTAAAATTTTATTACAAGTGTTAGCTACTGTGGAGTATGTCATATTTGCAACACGCCTAACTTTTAATATGCAGTCATTTTTATACTCTTTAAAACATTCTTTCTTGTCAATTATCTTTATTCCCGAATATTTAATATTTTCAACTACCCTTATATTTTCAATTATTTCTGGGTATGCTTCTTTTCTGTTATATATCATTATATTGCTTTTTTGCTTATTGATCTTCAGTCCACATGAGGCTGGTATTTCAGTCAATATACTTACAGTTCTTTTTGTTTCATCAAAAATTTAAGCAAACACAAGCCCATTATCAGCAAAGAATAGAGCTGCTATTTTGAAAAATTTATCTTTGTATCATAAAATGGCAGTTTCGAGCTTATATATAATTATATAAGTAACAAGCAGTAACAGTATTGTCAAACCACTGCAACCTTGTCTTATTCCTGAGGTTATTTCTATTAATGCTTGATTATTATTGTTTATGAAAAGTTCTGTACAGTCATGAGAGTATATATTTGCAATTATTTCAATACCGTTACTATCAATTTTAAAATTCATCATCGTCTGTATTAGTTTACATCTATTAATAGAATCAAAAGCCTCCTGAAAACCAATAGCAATTACAAAATATGTCTGTTTTCTCTTAAAATTATTTTCAATACAATGGCCCGATTTCTTAAACAGTGTAAACCTAGGATACCATATTGTTAGTTAGCTAGACACACACATAAATGGATTTCATAAACGCATCTGACGCGGTTCTGTGTATGGCTAGGATCCCGTACGGGATCCTAGCCATACACAGAACCGCGTCAGATGCGTTTATGAAATCCATTTATGTGTGTGTCTAGCTAACTAACAATATGGTATCCTAGGTTAACACTGTTTAAGAAATCGGGTCAATGTCTTAATACAGTATATAAAGATTATCTGTTCTTCTTCTTGTCTTTGCGAATCCAGACTGAAGTACGTCCATCGGATCAGGTCATGTATCTCGAACTCTCATTTCACGACGTGGAAAACTTTTCAATAAGTGTCTTCAAGTTTGTTTACGTTTATCATAAGGGAAGGATGGCCACTTCACTACAAGAACGTGAGTTTTAACTCAAATTAAAGTTTATGGAAGGAATTTTTTACTAGATGATAAGATAAAAACACATCAGTTATTTTCGATTTTGCCAGTTTTTACTTTTTATACTATCAACGAGTTGATAATGGAGGAAATATCTAAAACCGCAACTTACGAGTTGAGTTATACCAATCTGTTCATTAGGTAAATTTTTAGAAGAGGGGATTATTCTCTTACAGTTATAAAACCGCATTTTTCTGATAGTTTTCGTTGTGAAATAAACGAAGCTAAACTCCATTTCTGGCGCAAAACACTCGATGTAGACTTTCCATGTCCTCCCTTACCCCATAACAATTATAGGGGGAAGCGTTGGGAATCTGCGTTTTGGGTGGGGGGAAAGCAAAAACGATTGAAATGTAGCAGAAATGAAGTAAAGAAAACCTTTATTCATCAAAGAAAGTTGTAAAAAAAAAAAGATGCTTCCCAACCTAACCTATATTAGGGGAACGCATCTAGCCTAATCGGGGGCTTCACCCCCGGACCCCCTTAGGGTTCCCTAACTGGGGGCTAGGCCCCCTGGACCCCCCTTAGGGGAACATAATCAATATACTTCTAAGATGTACATTTGCCTTAATCTGAATAACAATTTGGAATTACACTTCAGGCAGCTCAAAAAAAAAAAAAAAAAAAAAAACATTTATTTCCATTTTGTACAATGGTTATTCAACATTAATAGTAACTTATAAGTAGACATGTAATTAAACTAACAAATAAGAGGGTTAGACATATAGTTAAATTAAATGTAGCTTTCATAGAAAATAATAGTGCTGTAATAAAAATGTTAAAATAATGTTAATAATAAAGTAGTAAGTATGCCACTAGATACAGGATCGTTATTATCGGCATCATTTCCATATTTGTTTCCTTACAATGAGAATAATTAGTTCTTAATGAGCAGCAACTATTTGTCCAAAAGAAAACTGTATAGTTTGCCTTTGAAAGCTGTGAAAGAGGATGCATTTTTAAGATGCTCTGGAATATTATTCCAGAGTGTTGGCCCTTTGATAGTGATCATCTTTGAACCTGCTTCTGTGTTTGTTCTGTGAATAAAGAGCTCACTGCTCTGTCTTGTGTTGGTTCCCCTTATATCCCTGACTGTTTTTAAATCAAATAGCCAGCTAGGATAATGATGGTCCAAAATTTTGAATACAAAAACATAAATAGCATAAGCGACCTTATTTTCTGCCCGCAGCCACCCAAGTTTATTGAGAGCTGGTGTGATGTGGTCGTATTTCCTTATTCCTCCCAGGGCAACTCGAGCTGCAAAATTAATAAGCTTCTGTATTCTGTTTATCTGAGTCTTAGTGGTAGCTCCCCAAACAGTTGTGCAGTAATTAATGTGACTTAGGGCTAGAGATTCAACAACAGTTATTCGAGTGGTAGTCTCAAAATTGTCTTTTATACGTGATAAGTACATTAATGTTCCTGTAACCTTTTTGCATACTTTATCTATGTGGGAATCAAACAACATGTGGTTATCAAAGTGAATTCCTAGGTTTTTGACTGTTTTGCTAGGTGTGATAATATTGTCGCAAAAATTAATTGTTGTGTTTTCTGGAATTTGTGCTATGTGGAACCTTGAACCAATAAATATGCACTGTGTTTTACTTTCGTTAATTAACAGCCCAATTTCTTGGAAATAGGTTTTAATTTTTGACAGAGTGTTTTCTGCTCTTAAAGTTAGCTCTGGGAGATTATTAATATCACCACTAAGGAGTAGTTGAGTGTCATCTGCATATTGTACGACTAGACAGTCAGAAATGAAAGAAGATAGATCATTTACGTAAATGGAGAAGAGGATAGGACCAAGTACTGATCCCTGTGGAACACCAAATGATACATTTTTTGGCACAGAGATAATGTTGTTAAGACGTATGGACTGTTTACGATTAGATAGATACTCGCTAAACCAGCTTGGATCAATATTTAAGTTAATACATTTACTTAAAAGAATTTCATGGTTTACACTGTCGAAGGCTTTTGATAAGTCCAACAAAATTAGCAAAGATATTTTTTTCATATCTATATTATTATATATACTATTCGTAACTTTAAGCAGTGCAGTTTCCATCGAGAGTTTTGGTCTGAAACCATGTTGGCTAATCGTTAGTAGTCTATTTGATTCTAAATATGACATAAGTTGGCATGCAACAATTTTTTCTAATATTTTAGAGAAAATGGGTAGGAGGGAAATGGGACGATAGTTTGTCACATCTTCTCTGTCCCCCTTTTTATGCAGAGGTATTACATGTGCTATTTTCCCAGAGTCAGGAAACTTTTTAGTAACAATGGAAGTGTTCATAATAGTTAGAATATAGGATGTAATCACGGGTAGAGCATCTTTGATGAACTGAAATGGTATACCATCTGAACCATAAGAGCCAGAGTTTCTTAGGCTCTTTATGGTAAGAATTAGGGTAGCACAATCGATAGGAATAAGCTTGAAGTACTCTCTTGTGTTTTCATTGGAAGAATTGTCATTTAAGCAATTACTCATATTCACTGAGTTGATGTTTTCTTGAGTTTTTTCATATGTATTTTTGCCAACGTTAGCAAAATAGTTATTAAAGTTTTCTGCTTTGTCTTTCAACTCCGTAATATTTTCATAACTTTCTGAGGTACTCTTTTTCTTATCACTTTCCATGTTGCTGCTGTATCATGTCTAGAGTCATTAAATTGTTTTTTGTAAAAGTCTTTTTTACTTACACTGATGAGAGATCTGACACGTTTCTTTTCTGTTTTATAACGTTCTCGGAGAGTCATATCATATCTATTCATTTTTAGCTCTTTTTGTATTTGATTTCTGATTTGCATTGCCTCTTTGATGTCATTAGTTAGCCAGGGGGCTGAGGGCGGGTTATTTTTCTTGTTACAATGGGTGCACAACTATCTAAGCATTCAAGGAAGACTTTTGTTAGAATCTCAACCTGCAAATCGACGTTATCTGTGTATTTAATTCTATTAAGTGCATTTGTGTTGTTGATTAATGTTTCACAAAAGATATCAGGGGAGTAATTTTTTAGACACCGGAATGTCTTGAGGAGAGGCTTCCTTTTCGGCTTGTTTATGTTTAGCATAGCAATGTTCAGCTCGTGGTCTGCAATTGGGCAGGGAACTACGTCCCAATAGAGTATACTTTCCACTTTATTTGTTATTATCAGATCTATAAGAGTCCTAGAATTGGGGGTTATGCGGGTCGGTTTTGTCACTATTTGTGTTAACTTCACAGTGTTGATCACCCTTTTCATTTTGTTATCTGCTGAGAGCAAGTCATCATTAAAATCACCAAGTATGTATATGGGTTTATGACGCACACAGATATTTCTGAATGTTTCTAGTAGATGATTGAATGAACTGGTAGGTGCTTTAGGGTGACGGTAAACACACCCTACAATGAAAGATGGAAGTTTCTGATACTGCACAGTGATCCATAAATCTTCGAGCTCCTCAGTTTTTTCTAAACCTGTGGCTATTTCTGATGCACTAAGATAATTTCTAACATAAATACAAACCCCACCCCCTCTGCCATGGTCATTGCGAAATATTTTAAACTCTGGAATATTCACATATCTATTTTCAGTTGTAGGAGGAAGCCAAGTTTCACTTACACAGAGGATGTCTATGTTGTAGTCTTTTGTTAGCATTATTAATTCCTCAAAATGAGCGAGCAGGGACTGAGCGTTCACATGTACTAAAGTTACATTCTTACCATATTTCTCTGGGGTGGTATCCATAGTCATAGTTGTAGTTTCGACTGTGTGATTCTGCTGGGAATTCATCATTGTAGTGTGTTCTGGGGTTAGCCCATGGATCCTGGTGTCTGTACCTGCCGTTGGATGTGTAACGCTGGTTTGAGTACGTGCCGTGGTATGATCGGGCCTTCCCAAAGTTTGTATGCCTAGGTGAGTGTCTAGGGTTGTAAGAGCCATCACTCCAGGAGAAGTCTCTTGTGCGTGGACGGCGATAAGAGAGGTTTGTATCGTGTCTCTTTCTGTAGTCTCGGTATAGGGGATTGTTTCATTAGCTCTTTGCTGTTTATTTTGGTATGACTGTAGTTTGGGATATTTTGTAGAATACCCAGGTTGTGTCCATTGTTTGCCCCCACGAAATGGCTGGACACTTGTGCCTGTAGGCCATTGATTCAGTTTGTAAGGCACATATTCAAATCCTTTCGATATTGGTAAAGGATCGGGAGCTAATATATGTGGCAGTGTTAACGATTCCGAGACTATGTAAGCACACCCAAAAGGGCTTATTTTTTTTTAAATTCGTACCTTCATTATTAAGATGCTGCACCTGGTAAATATGGGGTTCATTATTATTGTCTTAGTGCAATCTATCATTCTATGCATATAAAAAGAAAATTATCTAATAATCCCCTCTTCTAAAATAATACCAGTATTTAAAGTCTGTTTCTGTTTTGGCATTTATAATATGATGGCAAACTGCTCCAACTGTTATCTACTCCAAGAGAAAATCGTTTCAGATATTTTAGAGCAGTATTTCTTGTAAATCATCGAACTGACCTTCTTATTGCAGTTTAGTTTTTCTCAAATAGTATATCACCATTGACGTCTCGGTTATAGCTGCAAATGGTGGAGTGGAAGCAGATGTGTGTCACAGAGTGAATGAAGGATGTAAAGTGTTGGGTACGTTGAAAGGAGTGATGAAGAACAGAAGGTTGACAATGAGTGTTAAGAAAGTTTTGTATGAGAAAGTGGTTGTGCCAACTGTGATGTATGGATCAGAGTTATGGGGTATTAAAGTAAGTGACAGACGGAAACTAAATGTGTTTTAGATGAAATGGTTGAGACTCCCTGGTCTAGATAGGGCAGCACATATGATTCTTATGAAATCATATGCCTCTCTGCTTTCAAATTTGTAAATGAACTTTTTTTATTGCTAGCATTTGACTTACTTTTCCTGATATTGCTTTAATATCATCTGCATATTTCAGGTTTATATATATATATATATATATATATATATATATATATATATATATATATATATATATATATATATATATATATATATATATATATATATATATATATATATATATTATATATATATATCTATATATATATATATATATATATATCTATATATATATATATATATATATATATATATATATATATATATATATATATATATATATATATATATATATATATATATATATATATATATATATATATATATATATATATATATATATATATATATATATATATATATATATATATATATATATATATATATATATATATATATATATATATATATATATATATATATATATATATATATATATATATATATATATATATATATATATATATATATATATATATATATATATATATATATATATATATATATATATATATATATATATATATATATATATATATATATATATATATATATATATATATATATATATATATATATATATATATATATATATATATATATATATATATATATATATATATATATATATATATATATATATATATATATATATATATATATATATATATATATATATATATATATATATATATATATATATATATATATATATATATATATATATATATATATATATATATATATATATATATATATATATATATATATATATATATATATATATATATATATATATATATATATATATATATATATATATATATATATAGTGGTGACCCCAACCCACGAACACCTGTGCCCACTAACAAACCCACCCACGAACAAAATTTTGAAAAAATTTTGACCCCAACACATGCATTGGTGCCTGCGCTGTGTAGTTCATTCGTGATATGTTCATAGCTCTTGCTTTATTTTCCATTGTTTTACCTTTCATATAGCCCTTATTATGTCTCTTAAGAAAGTTAAAAGCGTTAGTGATATTGGCGTCAAGCACTCTAGATGCATAGCAGTGGAAACGAAGAAAGAAATAATTTCTAAACATGAAAATGGGATTCGTGTCCAATTTCGCCATGCAGTATAACAAGCGAAATCGACCATCTGTAGTATTTTAAAGAATAAAGAGATCTTGAAGGCAGTTGACGTGGATAAGGAGTAAATATATTGACGAAGCAAGGGTCACAGTTCATAGAAGAGGTAGAAATATTATTATTTTTGTGGATAAATGAAAAACATCTGGTTGGAGATAGTATTCGCGAGGCCATAATATTCGCTAAAGCTTTGCAAATCCACCATGATTTAGTAGCAAACTCTTCGAGTTCTAGTGGCACTAAAGTTGAAGAAGTTAAAGCCAGCAGAAGCTGGCTAGTACAGTGGTAACGCGCTGGCTTCGCATTCATGAGGTCGAAAGATCGGTCCCCGTCCAAGACCGAGAGTTTAAGCTGTTTACTGGCAGGAACTGCTGTGGTTGGACACCACAGTGGGGGGTTGGGGCTTGTCCCAGCTGACGAATACCCATTGTATTGTAATGGAAATAAAGGTTTATTATTATTATTATTATAGTATGTTGAAGAAGAATTTTTTCTAAGAACTTTTTACTTAGAACATTTTCAAAATAGGGGGTGTAGACCTCCAGAACAAAGTATCCTCAACAGGATCTTTGCCGGTTTCACGGGAAATCGACTTCTGACAGCAGTGTCCCAATTTGGATGCTTTTCATGTTCAGGGAATGTCTTTTCAACAAATTATGGTTATTTTCTAAAGCACTCTAAAGTGTTTTTTTTTTTTAAATTTTTCTGTATAAATATTGCGTGTTTTATGTTTGGCATGCTTTATTTTATATTTATGCCATTTATTTTTTGATTTGTGATATTTTTCAACCATTATTATTTTACCTATTTAAAGAATATATGTTTTTATTAACATTTTTGTTATGTTTTTATAAGTTTCCCTCAATTGAAAATTGAATATATGTAAAAATAAAGCATAATCAAATAAGAATATGAGAATGTAACTCTTTTTTTTACCTTTATTAAACAAAAGATACAAAATAAAAAATTTAGAATAGCAATAAAATCAAAGAGTAACATTGTTGAAGCACTGCTTGCATTTCTGGCTCTTGGGGGTGAAGATGGGAACATGTCTATTGAGGATATTACCCCTGACTGACTGTGGCACTGTTGGTGACCTCTGACCTCTAACTGGGAGTATCACTTTGCAAACAACTTCCGGAGCAGGAGAGGCACATTTCTCGTGCAGTCTGCAGTACCTTGAGATGGAGAGACGAAAATTCTTCAGGGGCATAGGTTTATCTGAAAGTTTAGTGATATCTCTCTTGTACAACAGCCATGCGTTAGCAATGCAGACATCCAGGCAGTACCCAAAAATCTTCAGTGGCCAGCATCTTGAACAAAGTGGAGTTTTGTACAGATGAGTGAGCACCCTCGTGTCAGCGGCCCAGTAATCTTCAATGCAAGGCAAGTTGACCACACCCATGTAGATGATTATGCCGAGAAATACAATCATCTCCGATTGGGCTGTCGTGAAGGTCATCCTGAGGTCACTTTGCCATGCATAAAGGTTCGTCTGATAGACAAGGTGGTCAAGGAGTTCCATGTCAAACATCTTTGTGAAGTACCAGAATGGGTCATTGATAATGGGCATTACTGCATGCTCAAACGGTTGTAGAGGAGGGTAACTTATGTCCTCCTTCACCCAATTCCTTTCAACTGTGGCACCCCCAGCGTCAGTGCCAACCTCCTCCTCTTGTTTTCACCCCTCCTCCTCTTCTGCTACTTCTGCGGTTGGGTTGAAACTTCGATGCTTAGAATCTGCAAAAAAAGAGAAAAACAACTGTCTATTTCTACAAGAAACACACAAATACAAAACACGCTCACACAATTCTCTCTCTCTCTCTCTCTCTCTCTCTCTCTCTCTCTCTCTCTCTCTCTCTCTCTCTCTCTCTCTCTCTCTCTCTATCTCTATCTCTATCTCTCTCTCTCTCTCTCTCTCTCTCTCTCTCTCTCTCTCTCTCTCTCTCTCTCTCTCTCTCTCTCTCTCTCTCTCTCTGTTTACTTCACGCAACTGCAGAGCACTGCCCGCATTCGCCATGGGTGGTAATGTCATCCCTCACTGCACGCAGTACACGTATTTAGGTGCACCAGTCCGGATCACCCCAGCTATACCTGCACGTCAACGAATTCATCCCTTTGTGAAGAGCCTTCTTGACCGTCTGGAGCCCCGCTTTGCACCTGTCAAGTGGCTTGCCAACAATGCTGCAGGAGTCTCCATCCCAGTGGCGAGGACCCTCTACATCCTACTACTTCGGTCAGTGGTCGACTATCAGTCTCCTGCCTTGTGTCAACTTCCTAGACCAGCTCTCGAGCCACTTGAAAAGTTCCAGAATCGAGTCATGAGATTTATCTTGGGATGTTCTCTCTCTACCCGTATTGTGAGTATGCAGTTGGAGCTCAACTTGCCCCCTCTTGTGGAGAGGATTTATGCCAATGTGTCCTATTTTACTGTTAAGTGTCTTCACTACCCCTTTCTTGCTCCGTACTTCTCTGCTGTCATGAGGACGTCCCTGGATCCAGACGCACCCAGGCTCCCACTTCGAGCAGGAGGTCATAACCTTATCAGGGTGGTGAGTGACATTCTCCGTGGCCTTGACATCGACCTGCCAGTGCAGGCGGCTGTCCCAGATTTACCACCCTGGCGTGTCCCCCTCCCCGCTGTCACATATACACCGACCTCGAAGGATGTCTATCCCCCCCTGCAGAGACAGTTAGCTCTGGAGACTATCGCTGATGTGTCCACGTCTGTCCCTGCAGCACACCACGTCTATGTTGATGGTTCTGTGCAAGCAGATGGGAGGGCGGCATGTGCTGTGTTTTCCCCCACCATGGAGCCGCCTGTGCCGGCTGATTCATGGATTGGCCGTAGACTACCCACCTCGTCGAGCTCCACCTACTGTGAACTGAATGCCATCTTGGATGCCGTGACTCTCCTTGTTCGACGACGAGTGAATGGGGTAATAATTTGTGACTCCCAATCAGCCCTACAAGCCCTATCCTCGCCAAGACCCATCTGTGGCCGTGCTGTGGGAGATATACTATGTCGCCTCGCGGCCGCTCGGGATGCTTCTCTTGTTGTGTCGTTTGTATGGACGCCCTCTCACATTGGGCTGACTGGCAACGACACAGCGGATCGTCTTGCCAAGGCGGCCTGTATGCTGGATGGGCATGCTGTGGACGCTGAGCCCTCCCTCCGATGCCTACGTAACATCATCTACTCAGCTGGGTTTGCCATGACGGTCCAGCGCAGGGACACGGAGAGGGCCAACAGTGTGTCCATACAGCACCATGATCACTTTCTTCACAGTCGCTACAAGTATCGCAGACGCGGGTTAATGGTGCGGAAAAACAATGTAGTTAGTGCTCGGCTCAGAATGGGGTATCGGCCTTTATGGCAGGTCTCCCAGACTCTAGATATGCCACAGTACACCTCCTGTAAATTATGCGACCGTCCTAATGCTAACACTCTTGACCACTATTGTCTTCAGTGCCCCACAGTGAGAGATGTTTTACCACGAGGTCAGAACTTAATACAGATCTACTCATTTTTACTTAATGATGACAACCTTGATGTTATTCTTGCTCGTTATCCTCACTTTGGTGGCCATTAATTATATTGAATTATACATATATTTTCTGTATGTTGCTGTATAATTCTGTTTGTGCATTCTGCGTTTCTCTGAGCTTTACTTTTGTATATAATGTACTCTGTGCTGCCATACTGTGAGTTGTGTGTTAGTATGCAGCAATGTTTTATCAATGTGTACACCTCCCTGTAAACTATGTTCTATTCTTGGTTTTGTATCCATTTGAAGCATTATTTGTATGAATTCATGTAATGTCTGACACCTTGGCGCAATAAATTAATAAAATTAAAAAATAATCTCTCTCTCTCTCTCTCTCTCTCTCTCTCTCTCTCTCTCTCTCTCTCTCTCTCTCTCTCTCTCTCTCTCTCTCTCTCGTCTTGTCTCTCTCTCTCTCTCTCTCTCTCTCTCTCTCTCTCTCTCTCTCTCTCTCTCTCTCTCTCTCTCTCTCTCTCTCTTTCTGTCTCTAAGAAATACAAAACTCTCTCTCATCTCTCTCTCTCTCTCTCTCTCTCTCTCTCTCTCCTCTCTCTCTCTCTCTCTCTCTCTCTCTCTCTCTCATGAAACACAGAAATACAAAACACACTCACACAATCTCTCTGTCTCAATCTCTCTCTCTCATATATATATATATATATATATATATATATATATATATATATATATATATATATATATATATATATATATATATATATATATATATATATATATATATATATATATATATATATATATATATATATATATATATATATATATATATATATATATATATATATATATATATATATATATTATATATATATATATATATATATATATATATATATATATATATATATATATATATATATATAATATATATATATATATATATATATATATATTTTGAAGAGCAATAAAATTTTCTGCATATATAAAAAGAAATGCAACATGAGCATAAGTACCACAAATTAAATTTCTTTTACCTCTTTGTATCTTCCTATGAGGTGATTGAATTTCCTCCTCTTCACAGGCATCGTCTGATAGGGCAGCTTTGAGGTACTGTTGATAATCAGGATCACTGTCCACATCATCAGCATCAATTTCGATGTCTACAGGATAGTCTTTGTAACTCTCGTTGGGGTCAGTGGGGAAGAACTCCTTCCACCATAGAAGAGTCTAGTCTGAAAGAGAACAAAAAATTATTAAATATTAGTAAATAATGAGCTAGCGAATAATAATAATTTAATTTGGTTATCAATATTATCATTGCATATTTATGCTATAATTATCATGTAGTTATTCTATAATTATTCAATAATTATTAAAATAAAATTACAAAAAAAATTTATATCATGGTTTTGAATATTTTATAAAACTTGTGAATAGCCTAAAATATCACTAGGATAATCAAAAAGTATACTAAAATGTTCTAAAACATTATATTCACTTATATGTGTACATTAACTAATGTAAAAAATTAATGTAATCTAGAAATCGTGGTTTCCCGTACGCTATGCTAAACAACCGTTGAAGGATGTTTGCGCTAAAACACGTTTTCCCTTGAAACCGATTTGAAGCCAGTACCGGCTATACAAGTTTTTTTTTTTTTCACGCAATGTTTTCGTAGGTCAAGCGGTCACAAAAACTTTTCTGGATTATCTCAAGATGATCACTAACTATTTAGCTATTAAAAAAAATATATATATTTCAGGAACTTACCTCCATTTCTCGGGTCTCTGTAGCTACAAAATGAGGAGTGTCTCGTCGCAGATCTGCTCAATTTGACGTCAAAACGTAGTATGCTCGCTTGTAGAACCAGGTGAGAGAAAACTCTGAGGAATATCAAGCCCAAACTGTCATATAGCACAGCCAAGACGTGCTTCTATTGGCTGAAAGTGCCGTGAGCATAATTGAGACATTTGATTGGCGCCGGCAGGTCGCCAGAAATGACGAATTAAGCACCCTGTTCAGGCCCTTTTCCCGCTAAGGGGTAAATGCTTTTTTAAAATTTTCTTCATAATATCGCATTAAGCGGTAGAAGAGGAGTAGGATGTGGGAGAACGAACCTCTATCGGCAAACGTTTTGCTACTTACGTATCAGCTGATGCACCCTCACACACTATTTCCCTGATGATATTGTATTAAAAATATGTTTGCTGTTTGTTCTTTATGCTTTTTTTTTATTTTCTTCATAATATCTGATCGCATTAAGCGGTAGAAGAGGAATAGGATGCGGGAGAACGAACCTCTATCAGCAAAAGTTTTGCTACTTCCGTATAAGCTGATGCACCCTCACACTTTATTTCCATGACGATATTATATTGAAAATATGTTTGCTGTTTGTTCTTAATGCTTTTTTAAAATTTTCTTCATAATATCCGATCGCATTTAGCGGTAGCAGAGGAGAAGGATGGCGGAAAAGTGCCACCGAGGCGGTCGATTTATTACAAAAATAAATTTTTTTTTTGAATTTTTTTGCATAGGCATTGTTCGCGAATTTCGTATATTTTTTTACTATTATTTTTTAGGGGCGTTATTGCAATTTCGCAGTTAAAAAAAAACACGGAAAAAAGGAACAAGGTATATATATACAGTATGTTTATATATATATATATATATATATATATATATATATATATATATATATATATATATATATATATATATATATATATATATTTTTTTTTTTTTTTTTTTTTTTTTTTTTTTTTACCCCGACCGGGACTCGAACCTAGGACTTATGATTACTAAGTCAAGGCGCTACCACTACACCACAGAAGGTTAAAAGGAACCTAACCTTATAGCTTATATCTGCTATACTTAGGAATGAACGCATTTTAACTGAATGCCACTATGTTCATATTACAGATTCCCCAACCTCACTCGTGGCTTCATTTTAGCATTTAATTCAATTCCCAATCTCATTCGGGCATGAAATATCAAATAAGCACATTACATATGTGAAAACATGAATAATTTTTTTTACCCCGACCGGGACTCGAACCTAGGACTTATGATTACTAAGTCAAGGCGCTACCACTACACCACAGAAGGTTAAAAGGAACCTAACCTTATAGCTTATATCTGCTATACTTAGGAATGAACGCATTCTAACTGAATGCCACTATGTTCATATTACAGATTCCCCAACCTCACTCGTGGCTTCATTTTAGCATTTAATTCAATTCCCAATCTCATTCGGGCATGAAATATCAAATAAGCACATTACATATGTGAAAACATGAATAATTTTTTTTACCCCGACCGGGACTCGAACCTAGGACTTATGATTACTAAGTCAAGGCGCTACCACTACACCACAGAAGGTTAAAAGGAACCTAACCTTATAGCTTATATCTGCTATACTTAGGAATGAACGCATTCTAACTGAATGCCACTATGTTCATATTACAGATTCCCCAACCTCACTCGTGGCTTCATTTTAGCATTTAATTCAATTCCCAATCTCATTCGGGCATGAAATATCAAATAAGCACATTACATATGTGAAAACATGAATAATTTTTTTTACCCCGACCGGGACTCGAACCTAGGACTTATGATTACTAAGTCAAGGCGCTACCACTACACCACAGAAGGTTAAAAGGAACCTAACCTTATAGCTTATATCTGCTATACTTAGGAATGAACGCATTCTAACTGAATGCCACTATGTTCATATTACAGATTCCCCAACCTCACTCGTGGCTTCATTTTAGCATTTAATTCAATTCCCAATCTCATTCGGGCATGAAATATCAAATAAGCACATTACATATGTGAAAACATGAATAATTTTTTTTACCCCGACCGGGACTCGAACCTAGGACTTATGATTACTAAGTCAAGGCGCTACCACTACACCACAGAAGGTTAAAAGGAACCTAACCTTATAGCTTATATCTGCTATACTTAGGAATGAACGCATTCTAACTGAATGCCACTATGTTCATATTACAGATTCCCCAACCTCACTCGTGGCTTCATTTTAGCATTTAATTCAATTCCCAATCTCATTCGGGCATGAAATATCAAATAAGCACATTACATATGTGAAAACATGAATAATTTTTTTTACCCCGACCGGGACTCGAACCTAGGACTTATGATTACTAAGTCAAGGCGCTACCACTACACCACAGAAGGTTAAAAGGAACCTAACCTTATAGCTTATATCTGCTATACTTAGGAATGAACGCATTCTAACTGAATGCCACTATGTTCATATTACAGATTCCCCAACCTCACTCGTGGCTTCATTTTAGCATTTAATTCAATTCCCAATCTCATTCGGGCATGAAATATCAAATAAGCACATTACATATGTGAAAACATGAATAATTTTTTTTACCCCGACCGGGACTCGAACCTAGGACTTATGATTACTAAGTCAAGGCGCTACCACTACACCACAGAAGGTTAAAAGGAACCTAACCTTATAGCTTATATCTGCTATACTTAGGAATGAACGCATTCTAACTGAATGCCACTATGTTCATATTACAGATTCCCCAACCTCACTCGTGGCTTCATTTTAGCATTTAATTCAATTCCCAATCTCATTCGGGCATGAAATATCAAATAAGCACATTACATATGTGAAAACATGAATAATTTTTTTTACCCCGACCGGGACTCGAACCTAGGACTTATGATTACTAAGTCAAGGCGCTACCACTACACCACAGAAGGTTAAAAGGAACCTAACCTTATAGCTTATATCTGCTATACTTAGGAATGAACGCATTCTAACTGAATGCCACTATGTTCATATTACAGATTCCCCAACCTCACTCGTGGCTTCATTTTAGCATTTAATTCAATTCCCAATCTCATTCGGGCATGAAATATCAAATAAGCACATTACATATGTGAAAACATGAATAATTTTTTTTACCCCGACCGGGACTCGAACCTAGGACTTATGATTACTAAGTCAAGGCGCTACCACTACACCACAGAAGGTTAAAAGGAACCTAACCTTATAGCTTATATCTGCTATACTTAGGAATGAACGCATTCTAACTGAATGCCACTATGTTCATATTACAGATTCCCCAACCTCACTCGTGGCTTCATTTTAGCATTTAATTCAATTCCCAATCTCATTCGGGCATGAAATATCAAATAAGCACATTACATATGTGAAAACATGAATAATTTTTTTTACCCCGACCGGGACTCGAACCTAGGACTTATGATTACTAAGTCAAGGCGCTACCACTACACCACAGAAGGTTAAAAGGAACCTAACCTTATAGCTTATATCTGCTATACTTAGGAATGAACGCATTCTAACTGAATGCCACTATGTTCATATTACAGATTCCCCAACCTCACTCGTGGCTTCATTTTAGCATTTAATTCAATTCCCAATCTCATTCGGGCATGAAATATCAAATAAGCACATTACATATGTGAAAACATGAATAATTTTTTTTACCCCGACCGGGACTCGACCTAGGACTTTGATTACTAAGTAAGCGCTATAACCCAGAAGGTTAGGAACCTAACCTTATAGCTTATATTCTATCTAGGTGAGTTCTAAAATATATTCATGTTTTCACATATGTAATGTGCTTATTTGATATTTCATGCCCGAATGAGATTGGGAATTGAATTAAATGCTAAAATGAAGCCACGAGTGAGGTTGGGGAATCTGTAATATGAACATAGTGGCATTCAGTTAGAATGCGTTCATTCCTAAGTATAGCAGATATAAGCTATAAGGTTAGGTTCCTTTTAACCTTCTGTGGTGTAGTGGTAGCGCCTTGACTTAGTAATCATAAGTCCTAGGTTCGAGTCCCGGTCGGGGTAAAAAAAATGATTCATGTTTTCACATATATAATGTGCTAATTGGTTATTTCATGGCCCGAATGAGATTGGGAATTGAATTAAATGCTAAAATGAAGCCACGAGTGAGGTTGGGGAATCTGTAATATGAACATAGTGGCATTCAGTTAGAATGCGTTCATTCCTAAGTATAGCAGATATAAGCTATAAGGTTAGGTTCCTTTTAACCTTCTGTGGTGTAGTGGTAGCGCCTTGACTTAGTAATCATAAGTCCTAGGTTCGAGTCCCGGTCGGGGTAAAAAAAATGATTCATGTTTTCACATATATAATGTGCTAATTGGTTATTTCATGGCCCGAATGAGATTGGGAATTGAATTAAATGCTAAAATGAAGCCACGAGTGAGGTTGGGGAATCTGTAATATGAACATAGTGGCATTCAGTTAGAATGCGTTCATTCCTAAGTATAGCAGATATAAGCTATAAGGTTAGGTTCCTTTTAACCTTCTGTGGTGTAGTGGTAGCGCCTTGACTTAGTAATCATAAGTCCTAGGTTCGAGTCCCGGTCGGGGTAAAAAAAATGATTCATGTTTTCACATATATAATGTGCTAATTGGTTATTTCATGGCCCGAATGAGATTGGGAATTGAATTAAATGCTAAAATGAAGCCACGAGTGAGGTTGGGGAATCTGTAATATGAACATAGTGGCATTCAGTTAGAATGCGTTCATTCCTAAGTATAGCAGATATAAGCTATAAGGTTAGGTTCCTTTTAACCTTCTGTGGTGTAGTGGTAGCGCCTTGACTTAGTAATCATAAGTCCTAGGTTCGAGTCCCGGTCGGGGTAAAAAAAATGATTCATGTTTTCACATATATAATGTGCTAATTGGTTATTTCATGGCCCGAATGAGATTGGGAATTGAATTAAATGCTAAAATGAAGCCACGAGTGAGGTTGGGGAATCTGTAATATGAACATAGTGGCATTCAGTTAGAATGCGTTCATTCCTAAGTATAGCAGATATAAGCTATAAGGTTAGGTTCCTTTTAACCTTCTGTGGTGTAGTGGTAGCGCCTTGACTTAGTAATCATAAGTCCTAGGTTCGAGTCCCGGTCGGGGTAAAAAAAATGATTCATGTTTTCACATATATAATGTGCTAATTGGTTATTTCATGGCCCGAATGAGATTGGGAATTGAATTAAATGCTAAAATGAAGCCACGAGTGAGGTTGGGGAATCTGTAATATGAACATAGTGGCATTCAGTTAGAATGCGTTCATTCCTAAGTATAGCAGATATAAGCTATAAGGTTAGGTTCCTTTTAACCTTCTGTGGTGTAGTGGTAGCGCCTTGACTTAGTAATCATAAGTCCTAGGTTCGAGTCCCGGTCGGGGTAAAAAAAATGATTCATGTTTTCACATATATAATGTGCTAATTGGTTATTTCATGGCCCGAATGAGATTGGGAATTGAATTAAATGCTAAAATGAAGCCACGAGTGAGGTTGGGGAATCTGTAATATGAACATAGTGGCATTCAGTTAGAATGCGTTCATTCCTAAGTATAGCAGATATAAGCTATAAGGTTAGGTTCCTTTTAACCTTCTGTGGTGTAGTGGTAGCGCCTTGACTTAGTAATCATAAGTCCTAGGTTCGAGTCCCGGTCGGGGTAAAAAAAATGATTCATGTTTTCACATATATAATGTGCTAATTGGTTATTTCATGGCCCGAATGAGATTGGGAATTGAATTAAATGCTAAAATGAAGCCACGAGTGAGGTTGGGGAATCTGTAATATGAACATAGTGGCATTCAGTTAGAATGCGTTCATTCCTAAGTATAGCAGATATAAGCTATAAGGTTAGGTTCCTTTTAACCTTCTGTGGTGTAGTGGTAGCGCCTTGACTTAGTAATCATAAGTCCTAGGTTCGAGTCCCGGTCGGGGTAAAAAAAATGATTCATGTTTTCACATATATAATGTGCTAATTGGTTATTTCATGGCCCGAATGAGATTGGGAATTGAATTAAATGCTAAAATGAAGCCACGAGTGAGGTTGGGGAATCTGTAATATGAACATAGTGGCATTCAGTTAGAATGCGTTCATTCCTAAGTATAGCAGATATAAGCTATAAGGTTAGGTTCCTTTTAACCTTCTGTGGTGTAGTGGTAGCGCCTTGACTTAGTAATCATAAGTCCTAGGTTCGAGTCCCGGTCGGGGTAAAAAAAATGATTCATGTTTTCACATATATAATGTGCTAATTGGTTATTTCATGGCCCGAATGAGATTGGGAATTGAATTAAATGCTAAAATGAAGCCACGAGTGAGGTTGGGGAATCTGTAATATGAACATAGTGGCATTCAGTTAGAATGCGTTCATTCCTAAGTATAGCAGATATAAGCTATAAGGTTAGGTTCCTTTTAACCTTCTGTGGTGTAGTGGTAGCGCCTTGACTTAGTAATCATAAGTCCTAGGTTCGAGTCCCGGTCGGGGTAAAAAAAATGATTCATGTTTTCACATATATAATGTGCTAATTGGTTATTTCATGGCCCGAATGAGATTGGGAATTGAATTAAATGCTAAAATGAAGCCACGAGTGAGGTTGGGGAATCTGTAATATGAACATAGTGGCATTCAGTTAGAATGCGTTCATTCCTAAGTATAGCAGATATAAGCTATAAGGTTAGGTTCCTTTTAACCTTCTGTGGTGTAGTGGTAGCGCCTTGACTTAGTAATCATAAGTCCTAGGTTCGAGTCCCGGTCGGGGTAAAAAAAATGATTCATGTTTTCACATATATAATGTGCTAATTGGTTATTTCATGGCCCGAATGAGATTGGGAATTGAATTAAATGCTAAAATGAAGCCACGAGTGAGGTTGGGGAATCTGTAATATGAACATAGTGGCATTCAGTTAGAATGCGTTCATTCCTAAGTATAGCAGATATAAGCTATAAGGTTAGGTTCCTTTTAACCTTCTGTGGTGTAGTGGTAGCGCCTTGACTTAGTAATCATAAGTCCTAGGTTCGAGTCCCGGTCGGGGTAAAAAAAATGATTCATGTTTTCACATATATAATGTGCTAATTGGTTATTTCATGGCCCGAATGAGATTGGGAATTGAATTAAATGCTAAAATGAAGCCACGAGTGAGGTTGGGGAATCTGTAATATGAACATAGTGGCATTCAGTTAGAATGCGTTCATTCCTAAGTATAGCAGATATAAGCTATAAGGTTAGGTTCCTTTTAACCTTCTGTGGTGTAGTGGTAGCGCCTTGACTTAGTAATCATAAGTCCTAGGTTCGAGTCCCGGTCGGGGTAAAAAAAATGATTCATGTTTTCACATATATAATGTGCTAATTGGTTATTTCATG
>JAXCGZ010000565.1:50000-56226 GCA_037179515.1 Halocaridina rubra | reverse complement strand
ATATATATATATATATATATATATATATATATATATATATATATATATATATATATATATATATATATATATATATATATATATATATATATATATATATATATATATATATATATATATATATATATATATATATATATATATATATATATATATATATATATATATATATATATATATATATATATATATATATATATATATATATATATATATATATATATATATATATATATATATATATATATATATATATATATATATATATATATATATATATATATATATATATATATATATATATATATATATATATATATATATATATATATATATATATATATATATATATATATATATATATATATATATATATATATATATATATATATATATATATATATATATATATATATATATATATATATATATATATATATATATATATATATATATATATATATATATATATATATATATATATATATATAAATATATATTTTATTACTTGGTACATCTACTCTTAGTTCTTTGTGTGGTTTCCCTTTCGTTATATACATTCCTGAAGGCGCTAAGGAACACTTTCTGCTAGTGATTGTAATAAGGCAAGTGATAGGTTTTCCAACAAGTGACACACAGCCATCTCAAGCTTAACAACAGTTGATGTTTACATTTCGCTTAATTTTCGTTTTATATATGACCACAAATTTTCTATAATGTTTAGAACAGGACTTTTGCTAGGCCAGTCTTCAAAAATGGAACCTCACAATCATGTAGAAATCTCTTTCCATCATGAGCAGTGTGGCAGAGTGCTCCGTTCTGCATGAAGAAATCTGCCGCATATTTTCCAAATGATCTCGGCAGAAAGCCCCATAGAAGTTCCAGGTAGTTGTGTTTGTTCATCCAGACACTATAGGGAGCACCACCAAGTTTAATACTCCAAGGTAGTAGAAACACGCCCATACCATGATAGCTGGAGGGTGTTTTAAAAGGGGGAAAGTACTGTGGCAACAAGACATCACTGCGGCGGTACACACTCCCCACAACCGGTTAAGGTGAACATTACCTCCTCGCTCTACAGGACATGGTGTGGCCCATCTTGAAGAGAGCAATGATTGCTCTCTCATCTTCTTTGGTAGTCTGCCTCCATGACATCGCATGTTAGGAATAAAACACGCAAAGACACGGAGGAATAAACAACACACTCTGTGGGCACATTTAAACATGAATAAATAGCTAACAGTTAATTGGCAAAACTTATTTCATGGTGGGTTAGTCACCTGACTTCCTGCCTGATATACGATGACACTTAACACGACCATTAGATGTATGAATGAAGACTACGATGAAAAGTACCTTCTTTGTGATAGTGACTGGCACTGTTTACAAGTTGAGAGCTCTCCAATATTTAGAAGTAAGCAAGAGACCGTGACCTGCTACGGACGTTAAATCACCCAAGCAAGGTATCTATGACCACAATGACTCTCTAGAAGGATTTGCATGAGTTGTGAGTAGTGCTGAACTTGTTTTTTTTGAAGTGAAATATTTGAAATATTTGAATCCCTACTCTACAACACCTCTTGACCCGCTGGCTGATTTCTGCGCATGAGCACTGATTGTGACGTCACTGAGCTTCCACCGCAGCTCTGCTTAACAACAATGGATTCAACTGTTATTACCAAACTATTGGAATCTCAAGAAAATGCATATAAGAATGCTATGGAGGTAATGGTGAAACATCTTAGTGACAGGATAAAGTCACTCGAATTCATAGTTTACGACCTTACGACAAGCCTGGAGTTCAGCCAGAGAGAAATTGATGACCTCAAATCGACTATTAAAATTCATGAGAAAGAAAAGATTAACGACAAAGAACCAATCGATAATCTATCTCAACAAATAAATTCGGCAAATTAACAAATAACCACCTTAGAAGAACGCTTGAATTACCAAGAAGCTTATTCCAGAAGAAACAACATCCGATTAAGCGTTGTAGAGGAGCGACGCAATGGGGAATCTTGGGAGCAAACAACGACGATGGTGTCAGCCCTACTAGCTGATAAACTGCAGCTGGAAGGCATGATGTTGGAGAGGGCTCATAGGGTAGGACCACTTTGTGATGACAAACCTCGCCCCATTGTGGCTCGTTTCTCCCGCTACTGTGACAGAGAGATGGTCATGCGAAATGCCAAAAAGTTGCAAGGCACCAAGATCTACCTTAATGATGACCTGTGTGCTGCATCACAGGCAATAAAATCTGCACAGATGCCGCAACTAAAAAAGGCTAGATCAGAAGGGAAAATAGCCTACTTTAGGCATACTAAGCTCATCATGAAGGAACGATACAACACCAAAAAAGCAACCGGGCATCATCCTTCGCAGACTCCATCGGCTTCAGGCAGCATTCAGTATGAAGCTCCTGTAACAAGTGTGGCTGGTGCAGTGGGTGGCGGGGTTGAGGAGATGACCAGGATCGGTGGTGCTGGGGTGGGGGGCCACGGCAGTAGGGGAGTGGGAGAGAAATAATTCATCACTGGCACCCCCTCCTGCTGAGTCACCCACCACGGGTGCTATAAAATACTCTAACCCAAAACCAATAAATGGCCGGAGGAACCTGGCAAGATTTGGAAGAAATAAGTGGTAATTTGTGAGTCAATAAATGTAAAAGTAGTGTAATTTGTTTCTTCATCATGGCTGTAAATAGATACCTTCCATACTATTCCATTAGTGATGATGAACTTATAAGCCTAACAAACAATGACAAAGTACTTCCAAATTACTTATGTATAAATGAGCTTGATAAGAAGACATTTAATCCACTTGATCTAGAAAATGAAATAGATTTGTTTTTGAATAATAAGAGAAATGCAACCAACATTTTTTTCAATTTAATATTTACTTATATGAACTTTATTCAAATTTAAATAAATCTAACGCATTTTCACTTTTGTGCATGAACATTAGAAGTCTTGCAAATAATCTTCAAATATTTGTTGATCAATGTTTAACAGAAAATAATATATGTGATGTAATGGGTTTTTCAGAGACTAGGTTGGATAACGATATTGAACCATTGTATAATATAACAGGTTATAATATGTACACTCAGAACAGAGACAGGAAAGGTGGAGGTGTATGTATGTATGTAGCAAATAAGTATAGCTCGAGTGCTATAAAGGAGTGCAGTATGATGGAACGATTCACTGAATATGTTAGTGTACAGGTACATAACGGTAAGGAAAATTGCTTCTTGGCATCTGTATATAGACCACCAAAGGGGAACAATTTGATTTTGCAGCAAGAAAAAAATATAAAACTATCTATTTATTCCGTGATTGAAACTTAGATTTGTTTAAAACAAATGATCAAAGAGTAACTGATTTTATAAACATAAAGTATTCACATGGCTGCTTTCCACTAACTACTAAACCTACGAGAGTAACTGAAAATAGTGCATCTCTAATCGATCATATCTGGACCACAAATCTTGATAACAACATAAGCAATTGCATAGTGCACACCAACATAACAGATCATTTCGCAGTATACTCCCAGTTTAAAAAAGATCATAAATTTGATGCATATGTAGAAAAAAGACATTACTTTGATGATAAAAAATTTACTAGAGATATATCACATGAAAAATGTCAACATATCATAGACCTAAATAACTCAAATGAAGCTTTTAATAAATTTCACCGTACATTTAGAGATAAATTTCTAGACTGCTTTCCTCTAAGAAAATTGACTGTAAATAATAAAAACAATAGATGCCCACATATATCTGCAGGATTAAAAAATAGTATCAAAGAAAAACACCAATAAGAAAGGCTTGCATCAAAATGGCCTTTGTCTTTTGGAACCCGATATAAAGCTTACAGGAACAAATTAGTAACACTACTTTGAGCTGCAAAAAATGGATATTTTCAGGATAATCTTAAGAAGGAACAAGGAAACAGCAAGTCCACCTGGAATACAATAAACAGCCTAATGGGACGAAAACAATTTAATCATTCAAAGGAAATCAAATTAAAAAATGATAATGACCACAATGTTAATATCTTTAATGATCATTTCTTAGATATAGCATAACCAACACAGGAACAACAAAATGTGCAGCAAAACTCACACCCCTCCAGTTTCTTAATAATCCACCAGACTTTTCGTTTTACTTGTATCCTGTAACAAGGGAGGAAATCACTACATATATAAAAACCTTAAAACCAAATACAGCTTCGGGATATGATGAAATTCCATCAAAACTACTACAGGTCACTGCCCATATTATTGGTACCCCACTTACCCACATAATCAATTTATGTTTTCAGCAAGGATGTTTTCCAGACAAACTAAAAAGTGCTAAAGTAATACCTATTTTCTGGTCAGGCAATGAAGATGATGAAAATAACTATAGACCTATATCAATCTTACCATCCTTAAGCAAAGTGTTTGAAAAAGCGATTGTTCACAGACTTAAAGAATTCCTTGAAAGTTCAACCTATTATCTGAGAATCAATACGGATTCCGTAATAATAAGACCACTGAAAAAGCAATAAAGAACTTTACAAGTGATGTTTATCAAAATTTGGAAAATAAAAACTTTGTTGCAGGGGTTTTCCTAGACTTGTCCAAAGCATTTGACTCATTAGACCATGATATACTAATAGAAAAACTAAATTGTGTGGGTATTAGGGGAACATCATTACAGTTATTTAAGAACTACTTGAAAAATAGAAAACAAGAAGTATATTGTAATGGGAAAGCATCTTTGTTGCAAACTATTGAGAGATGAGTATCACAGGGATCAATACTGGGCCCACTGTTATTTTTAGTTTAAGTAAATGATATTTCCAATGCCAGTAATATATTCAAATATATTCTTTATGCAGATGAAACCAAGCTTTTCTTGCATGATAATAACCCTGACCACCTGCACTCTGTTTTAAATAGTGAATTAGAAAAAATTAACAACTGGATCTCTGCTAATAAATTAAAGCTAAATGTTTCCAAAACTGACTATATCTTACCTCAAAATAGATCTGTAGTACACAATATTTGTTAAGTCAATATGAATGAGTATTAAGTTAAAAGAGTTGCTTGTAAGAAATTTTTGGGAGTAATTATTGATGAAAATCTAAGTTGGAAATATCATATTCAGTCTATCTGCTCAAAACTGTCCAAGACGTGTGTAATTTTGTTTAAAATTCGCCATAACCTAAAAAATGAGGCCTTAAAAAGCATAAACTACTCCCTGTGTTATCTTCATATTATATACTGTTTGTCCATCTGGGGTTGTACTTGGCCGTCAATTGTAAGGGATGTATTTGCAACTCAGAAAAAACTGATCAGAAGTATTACATATAGTGGAAAATATGACTCAACTTCCTCTTTATTCAAGGAGCTAAACTTGCTTAAATTTAATTACTTGATACAATATTTCTGTCTTATTATTATACATAGTGATGTTAATGATAACAATCATAACAGAAAATTATTTAGATTTATTCAACACAACCATGGAACCAGAGGTAACAATATAGATTTGATATGTCCACAGCCGAGAACAAGCTTGTACAAATTTTCTATTCTCTGTCTTGGCACAAAATGTTGGAATGGATTACCAGAAGATTTAAAAGCAATAACTGGCATAACTTTATTTAAAAAAAACTCAAACAGCATTTATGTACTAGGCAAAATCAAGCAGCTGTTGAATAATAATTAATAAAGTATTGGTGCATCATTATGTCCATGTTAAGGTCAGCCAACAGTTTTGTTTTATTACAAGATAAGTATGAGATTGCTATATTGGAGCTTTTGTTAACTATTGCCGTCATGCTTTGAATTATGTGAAATGTATATTAAACTGCCTGCCAAGGAGCTCTTGCTTAGCAGGCTAGTCCCTCTGAATATAAAGTACATATTTCTTCCTGTATATATGCTAAATATTTGGCAATAACATCTATGACTATGACTATGACAATAACTCCCAACGGGAGATGTTACAGAGACACAATGGGTTAGGGTAACAATCAGGAAAGCTGACGCTCCTGCGATTTATATTTTGGCACTGACTGTATATATATATATATATATATATATATATATATATATATATATATATATATATATATATATATATATATATATATATATATATATATATATATATATATATATATATATATATATATATATATATATATATATATATATATATATATATATA
>JAXCGZ010000565.1:15000-32500 GCA_037179515.1 Halocaridina rubra | reverse complement strand
GTTTTTTCTTACCAGACTGGAGTCCTTCCACAGACTGAAATTCATGCCTGCATGTAAAATGACTCAGTATTCAGAAATAAATTATATTTCATAATAAGCCTTGTAGTTGAGTAATATTCATACTTTATATAATATACCTTTGATGGTACTTAGTTTTTTCTTACCAGACTGGAGTCCTTCCACAGACTGAAATTCATGCCTGCATGTAAAATGACTCAGTATTCAGAAATAAATTATATTTCATAATAAGCCTTGTAGTTGAGTAATATTCATACTTTATATAATATACCTTTGATGGTACTTAGTTTTTTCTTACCAGACTGGAGTCCTTCCACAGACTGAAATTCATGCCTGCATGTAAAATGACTCAGTATTCAGAAATAAATTATATTTCATAATAAGCCTTGTAGTTGAGTAATATTCATACTTTATATAATATACCTTTGATGGTACTTAGTTTTTTCTTACCAGACTGGAGTCCTTCCACAGACTGAAATTCATGCCTGCATGTAAAATGACTCAGTATTCAGAAATAAATTATATTTCATAATAAGCCTTGTAGTTGAGTAATATTCATACTTTATATAATATACCTTTGATGGTACTTAGTTTTTTCTTACCAGACTGGAGTCCTTCCACAGACTGAAATTCATGCCTGCATGTAAAATGACTCAGTATTCAGAAATAAATTATATTTCATAATAAGCCTTGTAGTTGAGTAATATTCATACTTTATATAATATACCTTTGATGGTACTTAGTTTTTTCTTACCAGACTGGAGTCCTTCCACAGACTGAAATTCATGCCTGCATGTAAAATGACTCAGTATTCAGAAATAAATTATATTTCATAATAAGCCTTGTAGTTGAGTAATATTCATACTTTATATAATATACCTTTGATGGTACTTAGTTTTTTCTTACCAGACTGGAGTCCTTCCACAGACTGAAATTCATGCCTGCATGTAAAATGACTCAGTATTCAGAAATAAATTATATTTCATAATAAGCCTTGTAGTTGAGTAATATTCATACTTTATATAATATACCTTTGATGGTACTTAGTTTTTTCTTACCAGACTGGAGTCCTTCCACAGACTGAAATTCATGCCTGCATGTAAAATGACTCAGTATTCAGAAATAAATTATATTTCATAATAAGCCTTGTAGTTGAGTAATATTCATACTTTATATAATATACCTTTGATGGTACTTAGTTTTTTCTTACCAGACTGGAGTCCTTCCACAGACTGAAATTCATGCCTGCATGTAAAATGACTCAGTATTCAGAAATAAATTATATTTCATAATAAGCCTTGTAGTTGAGTAATATTCATACTTTATATAATATACCTTTGATGGTACTTAGTTTTTTCTTACCAGACTGGAGTCCTTCCACAGACTGAAA
Source organism: Halocaridina rubra (assembly GCA_037179515.1). Taxonomy (NCBI): domain Eukaryota; kingdom Metazoa; phylum Arthropoda; class Malacostraca; order Decapoda; family Atyidae; genus Halocaridina; species Halocaridina rubra. The sequence continues at coordinate 31,092 of JAXCGZ010000565.1, read as the reverse complement.
TTCATGCCTGCATGTAAAATGACTCAGTATTCAGAAATAAATTATATTTCATAATAAGCCTTGTAGTTGAGTAATATTCATACTTTATATAATATACCTTTGATGGTACTTAGTTTTTTCTTACCAGACTGGAGTCCTTCCACAGACTGAAATTCATGCCTGCATGTAAAATGACTCAGTATTCAGAAATAAATTATATTTCATAATAAGCCTTGTAGTTGAGTAATATTCATACTTTATATAATATACCTTTGATGGTACTTAGTTTTTTCTTACCAGACTGGAGTCCTTCCACAGACTGAAATTCATGCCTGCATGTAAAATGACTCAGTATTCAGAAATAAATTATATTTCATAATAAGCCTTGTAGTTGAGTAATATTCATACTTTATATAATATACCTTTGATGGTACTTAGTTTTTTCTTACCAGACTGGAGTCCTTCCACAGACTGAAATTCATGCCTGCATGTAAAATGACTCAGTATTCAGAAATAAATTATATTTCATAATAAGCCTTGTAGTTGAGTAATATTCATACTTTATATAATATACCTTTGATGGTACTTAGTTTTTTCTTACCAGACTGGAGTCCTTCCACAGACTGAAATTCATGCCTGCATGTAAAATGGGAGCGGCTGGCAGAAGCTGGAAGGGTGCTATTTGATTCCGTCCCCTTGCTCAATCAGTGGTCCTCGGAAAAGCTCCGCTATCTGTGGTTGGAATGGTTATCTTAGTGCAAGAGTAATTTTGTTTTTTATTCCCGACATAAGTTAATATTAGATTCATATTGAAAAAGGGAGTCCTGTGGTAGGCGGAGCTTTTCTCCTTACCAATTATTGAGTTGGGGGACGATTGCAAAGGCGTCCAACGCCGGCCAGCCGCTCCCGAGTAAACTACATGCAGTTTGAGAGAGATATCTAATAATGATACGAATATCTCTCTCTCTCTCTCTCTCTCTCTCTCTCTCTCTCTCTCTCTCTCCCTCCCTCTCTCTCTCTCTCTCTCTCTCTCTCTCTCTCTCTCTCTCTCTCCTCCTCTCTCTCTCTCTCCTCTCTCTCTCTCTCTCTCTCTCTTTCTCCATTAGCGCCAATTTTGCACCCATGTGTATCAACAATAGGAACTTAGCATTAAATTCGATCTTTTTGACCCAACCTATGCTAGCACCACCTCAACCTTTCTATAAGATAAATCAGACTTACAGCTTAGCTGCTCTACTAGGATTGAACACCTTCTATGTGGATGTATTTTTGTTCATATTACAGTTTCTCCCAACTTCACACTTAACTTTGTGCTCATATTCAATTCAAATCCCAATGTTATTAAGGACCAACAATAATCAAATAAACACATTACCATATGTGAGTACATGGTTTTCACATCTATCTATCTACCTTGGCTGTTTCCCCTTTTAATTGGGGGTAGCCGACATCAAAAAAAGAAAACAATAAGGGGATTACTTTGCTCTATGGGCAATGACGAGGGAGCTAACAACCGTTCAGATGGCACTGCTGGAGTACCTCAGCCCATCCTCCCGGCTCTTCCACAATCTGTGTCGGTTCACAGCTGTCAACTCCCCTACTGCCCCTACCACATAGCTACCTCTGTAAGATGCAGCCCCGTGGTAATAGCAGATGTCCATCAGAGATGCGTCACAATCGCTCGCCACTCATTCCTATTCCTAGCACGCTCGCTTCCTTCCCTCACATCCATCCTCCTATCATTCAGGGCTCTCCTTACTCCATCCATCCACCCAAACCTAGGCCTCCCTCTAGCATTTCTCCCATCAACTCTCGCATTCATCACTTTTTTCAGCAGTCTTTCATCATCCATCCTTTCCACATGGCCAAACCATCTCAGAACATTCATATCTACTCTGCCTGCAAATTCTCTCCTCACACCCAATCTTGCTCTCACCACTTCATTCCTAACCTTACCCAACCAAGATACACCAATCATACTCCTCAGGCATTTCATCTCAAACACATTTAGTTTCCGTCTCTTACTTACTTTCTTACTCAATAACTCTGATCCATACATCACAGTTGGCGCAACCACTTTCTCATACAAAACTTTCTTAATATTCATTTCCAACCCTCTATTCTTCATCACTCCTTTCAATGCGCCCAACACTTTACATCCTTCATTCATTCTGTGACACACATCTGCTTCCACTCCACCATTTGCAGCTATAACCGAACCTAAATCCATAAAATTATCAACTTCCTCAGGTGTCTCTCCATTCAACATAGCATTCAATCCAGCACCATCCTCATTTCTTGTACACCTCATAACCTTACTCTTTCCCACATTCACTCGCAACTTCCATCTCTCACTCAACATTCCAAATTCAGACACTAACTGACACAGCTTCTCCTCTGAATCTGCCACCACCAATGTATCATCCGCAAAAAACAAAAACTGATTCAGCTCCCACTCGTTATCATCCCCATCTACCATTCTCGAACCTCGATCACGCACTCGCTCATTCACCTCTCTTACGACTTCATTAGTATACAAGTTGAACAGCCATGGTGACATCACACATCCCTGCCTCAGTCCCACACTCACTGGAAACCACTCACTCGCTTCATTCCCTACCCTAACACAAGCTCTACTGCCCTCATACAAACTCTTCACTACATGCAACAGTTTACCATCAGTTCCATATAACCTCAAAACATTCCACATGGCCCCTGTATCAACTCTATGATACGTGTCTCCAGATCCAAAAATGCAAAATACACTTCCTTACCCTTTGCTAAATTTTTTCACATAACTGCCTAACTATAAAAATCTGATCTATACAACCTATACCTCTTCTAAAACCACTCTGCACTTCCGCGATCACATTTTCTGTTTTATTCTTAATCCTATTAATCAGTATCCTACCACAGACTTTTCCACCACACTCAACAAACTTATACCCCTAAAATTACTGCATTCATACACATCTCCCTTACCTTTGTATAGGGGCACTATACAAGCAATCACCAATTCCATTGCCACCATTGACAAAATAAAGCATATATTACACACTCTCACTAACCATTCCAATGCAGTAACACCCCCTTCTTTCAACATCTCCGCTCTCACACCATCCATTCCAAGTGCTTTACCTGCTTTTGCTCCATACAATGCCCTTTTCACCTCATCTCTTGAAATCTCTCTCTCATTTTCATCTCCCATTACTTGCACTAGAACATCCCCTACTGCCACTATAGTTGCCTCTCTATCTTCCTCAACATTCAGCAAGCACTCAAAATATTCTGCCCATCTTCTCCTTTCATCGTTCCCTCTTAACATCTCTCCATTCACATCTTTCACTGTCTCTTCCATCCTCGATCCACCCTTCCTTACTCTCTTCACTTCTTTCCAAATGCTCTTTTTATTCTCATCAGCCGCATTTGCAATAATGGCTAAAGAAGAATATCTAATGAAGATAGATACAGTTCTAAGTGATGAAGCGAAATTTAAAAGAATTACTAAAAATCCTGTTGAAGACATTAAACAAAAAGTTAACAGAACCGTTACTGCCATTAATGCAGATGTTAGTAGTATCCATTTAAAGACTTGAAGGTAACTATGACTTAGGATACGCCTACGGAAATGTAAAAACTCATAAAGTCGATAATCCACTTAGGCCAATTATAAGCCAGATTGGGACTCCTACTTATGAATTAGCAAAAACATTAAATTCGCTCTTAACACCCTACATCCCAAGTAAACACAGCATCAAATCATCTGCGGACTTCCTTGATATATTAAAAAGAACAAATCCATATGGAATCATTGACTCGCTAGATGCAAAATCCCTCTTCACCAACGTTCTGGTAAATGAAAAATGCTGAATTCTGGTGAATATAAACAAAATGTGGATATTAGATATCATATATAACCTCCATCCACTACTAAATAGATAATCATTTGACAATGTACGAAGTTGTACGGAACGTTATGAATTCTCTTAAATTTTCCGACTTATTATATAGTCTCAACATTAATGAAAAAGTTATTGTAAGAACTTTGGAAAAGTTATACAAGAAAATTGCAAATGCAAAAACAGCGGTCATATTCAACAAACTATGTATACAAGAACAGAATAGACGTGAAGATATTAGTCTGGATGGTGTGGAGCTGAAGCGGGCTGATGCCGCTATTAAAGAAAAAGGAAATTACAGAAAGAATTCAAGTTGAATGAGGAGTTGAAGAGACGTCTCAGGAGTCTTGTGCGACAGAAAAAAAGCTTGTGAAATAATACAAAATTGTGGTAAGACCACAATGGAGTATCTTTGAAGAAACCAAATGAGAGTAGAGTGTAGATTGCTGAAATGAGGATGTTTCAGGTATTCCTGTTAAATTCTTCAATTACAATAAAACTGCATAGCTTCTTTAAAAGAATAGTCACTATGGGAGTTTACCGTAATGCAATGATGTGCAGGTATGTCATAACTCCTATAAGAAAGACTTCGGGGTGAAGTCATATAGTATCATCTGGAGCAGGAGAAAGGCTATTGATAATGTGTCATGTAGGATGCTCCCCGAATCCTTAAAAAAACGAATTTCCAGGGTGTAAAATTGGAGAAATAGGGACCATCTTAAGAGTCGTTGATTGATCTGTTGAACTGTTTCTAAAATTGTTAGACGATTGTGGCCAGTGTAAACCACAAGGCATTACTTGAGAGGATGATGCCATGCTGTAGTAAATTGTCCACCTCATGCATTCTTTCCTTCTTCTTTGGACAAGTCCGTTTGCAAACTGTTGCATGGCAGTAGTGCCAGGCATCAGCTGTATGTCATGCTGAGTATTAGGACAGCATTGACACATCAGAAACAGTATACCATGCACAATTTTTTTTTTAATGAATTCACATTATCAGCAAGAAGGATAGGATTATGTTGCTATAAGTTATTAAGAATGGTTGAATTCTTCAGAAAGTTTACCAAAGATAGATTTACCTCTGCCCTCATTTGACAAATATGACAACCTTTAACATAGTCAGAAATATCTTTCTTTGAATTTGGCCATATATAATATTTTTAGATCGTATGGTAGGTTTTGCAAACTCCAGAATGATCTTCAAGACCCCCATGACTAAATCTTGAAATTAATGGATGCAGACTGAAGTACCCTGTGGTGGCGGGCACAACATCAAAGAATAGCCACAACATATTCCCTGCATGTCATAAGAGGCAACTAAAAGTGAACGGGGAGAGTGGATTGGAAATCCCCCCCCCCCTTGTATTAACCTCCCGCGAGACGTCAAAAAAGAAGGGGAGTAAAGAGGAGAGTAACTTCTCTTCAAACTCTAGTTTTGGGGTGTAAATGTGCCTGGTTGTAGTATGATAGAGAGCAAAAGATGTGAGATTGGATATATCTTTGGTAGGAGGAGGATGGATGATTTGGCATTGTGTGAGACGAAGATGAAAGGAAAAGGAGAAGTAGCATTTGGTGATGTGACAGGTAGGGTGTCTGGGGTTGAAAGGGGGAGAGCGAGAGAAAATGTGGCACTATTGCTGAGTGAATGGATGGTAAATAAGATAGTGGAATGGAAAGAAGTGTCATCTAGGCTGATGTGGGTGAGGGTTAGGATGGGTAGGGAATGTTGGGCTTTTGTTAGTATGTATGGGGAAGGATGTGAGAGAAGTTTGAGGAAGAGCTAGATGAAGCTGGAATTAGTTAACTAGGTGTGAGGATGGTGTGAGTAGAAGGAACTATGTAGTTGTGTTGGGTGACTTAAATGCCAGAGTGGGTGATGGAGAGGTAAAAGGTGTCGTATGAAAATATGGGGTGCCAGGTGGGAATAAGAGTGGCGAGAGACTGTTAGATATATGTGTGTGGAGCAAGAGTTGGTGATAGGTAATAGTTTTTTCAAGGAGAAGCTAATGAGTATATTTTGATGATTGTGGAAAATGGAAGAGTGAAAGAAAGAGCATTGATTGATTATGTGTTGGTAGCAAAGAGAATGATTGGTAGAGTGAAAGATGTGCATGCATTTTGGGGTGTGGCTGTTGGGATGTCTGATCATATATTGGTTGAAGCAAAAGTGAATGTAGCAAAAGAGTGGGGAAATAGAGTGGGGGGATGTAGAAGGGAAGTGGTGAAGGTGGAATAGTTGAAAAAGCCAGAGAAGAGACAGGATTATCAGGACAGGTTGAAAGTGGCATATGACAGGGTGAAAGAAAGAGAAGTTGGGGAGTTGGAGGAGGAATGGGGGTTGATGAAAGAATGTTTTGTGGGATATGCAAGTGAGGTGTGTGGAAGGATGATTGTTGGAGGTGGCATGAAGAGGGGCAGCGAGTGGTGGAATGAAGGGGTGAAAATGAAGGTGGAAGAGAAAAAGAGGGGTTTTGAGGAATGGCTACAGTGTAACAGTAGGGAGACGTATGGAAGATAGTTAGAGAAAATGTGGAAACCAAGTGAAAGGTAGAGGAAGAGAAGAGTTTAGCAAATGTTAGGTGGGGACAGGATTTTAGTAGGTCATATGAGGAGAATAAAAAGAAGTTTTGGAAAGAAGTGAAGAGAGTAAGGAAGGGTGGATTGAGGATGGAAGAGACAGTGAAAGATGTGACTGGACATATGTTAAGAGGGAGCGATGCATGGAAAAGATGGGCAGAATAATTTGAGTGTTGCTGAATGTTGAGGAAGATAGAGAGACACCTGTAGTGGTGGTAGGGGGTATTTAAGTGCCAGTAATGGGAGATGAAAATGAGAGAGAGATTTCAAGAGAGGAGGTGACAATGGCATTGGATCAAACGAAAGCAGGTAGGGCACCTGGAATGGATGGTGTGAGAGCGGAGATGCTGAAAGAAGGGGGTGTGACAAAGGTATGGGAGATGTGTATGAATGCAGTAATTTTAGGGGTATTAGTGTGTTGAGTGTGGTAGGAAAAGTGTATGGTAGGATACTGATAAATAGGATTAGGGATAAGACGGAAAATGTGATCGTGGAAGTGCAGAGTGATTTTAGGAGAGGTAGAGGTTGCATAGATCAGATTTTTATAGTTAGGCAGTTATGTGAGAAATATTTAGCACAGGGTAAGGATGTGTATTCTGCATTTTTGGATCTGGAGAAAGCGTATGGTAGAGTTCATAGAGGGGCAATGTGAAATGTTTTGAGGTTATATGGAATTGATGGTAGACTGATGCATGCAGTGAAGAGTTTATATGAAGGCAGTAGAGCTTGTGTTAGGGTAGGTAATGAAGTGAGTGGGTGGTTTGCAGTGAGTATGGGACTGAGACAGGGTGTGTGATGTCACCATGGCTGTTCAATACGTATATTAATGGAGTCATAAGAGAGGTGAATGAGTGAGTGCGTGATCGAGGTTTGAGAATGGTAGATGGGGATGATAACGAGTGGGAGCTGAATCAGTTGCTGTTTACAGATGATACATTGGTGGTGGCAGATTTAGAGGAGAAGCTGTGTCAGTTAGTGTCAGAATTTGGAATGTTGAGTGAGAGATGGAAGTTGCAAGTGAATTTGGGAAAGAATAAGATTATGAGGTGTACAAGAAATAAGGATGGTGCTTGATTGAATGCTATGTTGAAAGGAGAGACGCTTGAGGAAGTTGATCAGTTTAAGTATTTAGGCTTGGTTATAGCTGCAAATGGTGGAGTGGAAGCAAATGTGTGTCACAGAGTGAATGAAGGATGTGAAGTGTTAAATGCATTGAAAGGAGTGATGAAGAATAGAGGGTTGGAAATGAATGTTAAGAAAACTTTGCATGAGAAAGTGGTTGTGCCAACTGTGATGTATGGATCAGAATTATGGGGTATGAAAGAAAGTGGGAGACGGAAACTAAATGTGTTTGAGATGAAAGGCCTGAGGAGTATGATTGGTGTATCTTGGTTGGATAGGGCTAGGAATGAAGTGGTGAGAGCAAGAATGGGTGTGAGGGGAGACTTGGCAGCCAGAGTAGATATGAATGTTCTGTGATGGATTGGCCATGTGGAGAGGATGGACAAACAAACAAACAAACAAACACACATTTATTTCCTTTTTTGTACAATGGTTATTCTTATTCAAACTAAAAGTAACTTATAAGTAGATATATAATTGAACTAATAAGTAAGAGGGTACATACTGTTAAATTAAATAATGAATGATGAAAGACTGATGAAAAAGGTGATGTATGAGAGAGTTGATGAGAGATATGCTAGAGGGAGGCCTAGGTTTGGGTGGATGAATGGAGTAAGGAGGGCCCTGAATGATAGGAGGATGGATGAGAGGGAAGAAAGTAATCGTGCTAGGAATGGGAATGAGTGGCGAGCGATTGTGACGCAGCTCTGATGGGCGTCTGCTGTTACCACGGGGCTGCATCTTACAGAGGTAGCCCCGTGGTAGGGGCAGTAGAGGAATTGACATTATGAAGCGACACAGGTTGTGGAAGAGCTGGGAGGATGAGCTGTAGCACTCTAGCAGTGCCATTTGAATGGTTGCTAGCTCTTTTGTCATTGCCCATAGAGCAAAGTATTCCCTGTATTTTTTTTTTTTTATGTCGGCTTCCTCCCAATGGGGGAAACAGCCAAGAAAGATAGAACAGACTGAGAAGGAAAATTATCTGGTGTTTATCAACCCATTTGACATTTGAATAAGTTGAGATGTGTAAATACTCATGAGTATCCTTTGATCATAATGAAATGATAGAGCCCTTACTCTTTTAATTTTATTCATGACTGCTTGACTATGGCAATGTACAAGGATGATATCCGGTGTTTCGACTTTTATCAAAATGTCTTTTGAAAGAGTCTGGGACTCAAAATCGATAGGAGAGAAGTCTTTATCTTCTAATTTGAATTTTATTTTGAAAACGGGCTGTAATACAAGCAGGGAATAAGTCAAGGTGTTCCTTTTCAAGCAGCTGAGCTGGAGAATGTTGTAAAGAACTTTAGCGAAGTAATACATTTGGGACTATAGAATAATCTGTACTGTAGTTGCCAAAGAGAAAAAAGACGTGTTCCATGGTTAATTCATTGACAAGTTCAAATTCTACCATACCCGTACAAATATCACTCTTTAAATACACCTTAGCAATATCCACAGCTAGCACACTTCAACTTATTCCACACAGTAACGCTTGCTGTCCTCTAAGGCTATGCTCAATTCCTGCTAAACACCCCCTGAACATAAGACTTTGTGAGGTACCATATTAATATAGTAATCGAAACCGTTCCTTAAGCAGCTTGTTTAGATTTCCTACGGGTGACACTCTTATGGATGAGATAATGCTCATCAGCCAAAATAGCTTCTTTTAGATCTTTTTCTTTACGGTCTATTAGGTATATCATCAAAGAGTTGGGGATATTCCTCTTAAATTCTTCAAATACAATTAAATACAAATTTTCTTAAAAATACTTACTGTGGCCTTTTTAACCCATTTATAAAAAAAGTTTAAGCTTTATAGCTGTAAACAACAAATATGTCATATTAAATGTTTTATTCAGATGCCTAAACGTTTGCCGGTATGATTCAGCTGTAGGTGAATAAGTATTTAAAATAACTTTTTTTTCTTCTAATTTCATAGTCACAAAACTCTGAGATCAAACTTGATAACACACTTGCAGCACTGCCTGTTACTTTTGGCTGTAGCAGCCAAACCCAATGCTCAAGATTCTATTCATGATGATTAGCACTTGTTTCAAATAGCTTGAAATATCCCATAGGGTCAGAGTTGATGAAAGGGAGAAATAATTACTACATTTATTTGGATCAAATTAAGAAGTAGAAGGACATTGTTGTATTCTGATACTAACTAGTTTAAGCTCGTGTTTTTGTCCTTTTAAGAATTGCTGTTGACTTTCGTTCTCTTCTTTTTTTGGTGTTTTTTTTTCATAAGCTTTAATAAGTTGAGCTGTCTTTTGCATTCGTTCTCTTCTTTTTGAAGTGTGTTTTCTTGAGCTTGAACTTCTGTTAGTTCTAGTTAAGCCTGTGCTTGTTTCAATGCAAAGCATAATTAATATTACTAGGATTTTTTTCCTCCTCTTCTATATCCTGAGATTTATATGCTAGTACAGAATCAGCTAACACGTGTGCACCACTGAGGTGATTAATTTTCCTATTAGTTAGCTTTCTTGTTATCCGTTCTCTTTCAAGGAATGGTTCATACCACCATTAAAGAGGTAAGATAAGGTCTAGTAGCATCTTGAAAAGTATCTGTGAGCTTAAGAGGGTCCTTTTCAAGATCCTTTACATGGAAAGCAGCCATATCAATTTACCATAATTTCGAAAAAAATATATAAAATAACCTGCTAAGCCTAATGTTGAATAGCAATGAGAAAATTTTTGAATGGATAAATAATTTTGCTAAACTGTCTGGGAAACATATAATTACAAAAGATGGTCAGATGTACAGTATAATATTAAGTAAGATTTATCACACACCCGTTGTAGATGAGTGAACAAGGTGGTCTCACTTACCAAGGCTATAATTTTGACTGTCACGTTAGCCTAAGTATGAGACACTTGTTAGTGAAAAATAAGGTGGTCAAGCAACCAAGGCTGTACACTTGTACATTCACCTATGTTAAAACATAAAATGGAATCAAAATCAAGGTTTTTGACTAAAACTAACTGCACTGTTCAAATACACGGCTGCTAGTAGCAACGAATTTCAACTTGATCTGATATCTGTAGCAATACTTGGAATGAAAATGATAGAAGGAAGCTCGAAATTAAGAAAAGTCGGCCTTAATAACATTAGGTCCAACCTTACCTAACCACACCATAGGAGGCTACAAATAAACAGTAAATTAAAGATATCCCCATAATTGAGAATGTCCCGGTCAATGTAATGAACGAACTATAGAATGAGAAAATTCCCACAGTTAAAGCGAGGAAAATCCCAAACGGTCCCTAAATTAATTGTGACGAGCTCTGGCCTAATAAAATATTTGTTTTTGTCTATAGAGAGAAATGGCCAATCGTCATATGTCAAAACACCCAGGTTTGGAACTTCAGTGACAACTTGGTTATGGAGAATGTTTAATATTGAAAATAGCTTTAACCTTAACTTACAATAAACATGCTTACATCACCAAAACTTAAAACACTAACAACAAAGTGGATTAACAGAGTAACTCACAAATTTCACAAAATATTCGTACATATTGCTCAGAGCACCAAGGCTAGCAAATATGGAGGAAACCTCAAGCCACTATAACCAATGGTGGATATGCAAAAATAATTTGATATGTTAATATATAATAAATAACATGGTGGACGTGGCCACCAAACTAATTATTTTATACTGCACCATTTACTGACAGATGAAGCAAGGACAGCATAATGCAAATAGGAAAATGTATAGATCAATGTATATTTGAAGAAAATGTTCACCAACTACACACCACAAAAGGTTAAAAAGAATTTAACCTTATAACTTATATATGCTATACTTAGGAATGAACGCATTCTATCTGAATGCCACTATGTTCATACTACAGATTCCCCAACCTCACTCGTGGTGTGTAGTTGATAGCGCCTTGACTTAATAATTATAAGTCCTAGGTTCGAGTCCCGGTCAGGGTAAATAATGATTCATGTTTTCAAATATGTAATGTGCTTATTTGGTTATTGACCCGAATGAGATTGATTCATATATATATATATATATATATATATATATATATATATATATATATATATATATATATATATATATATATATATATATATATATATATGTTCCGGTTTTACGTCACGGACTCCCTTATCTACCAAAGGCTAGGACGCTTGCCTTCTTGCGAAGGACTTGTTTTGGCAGATGAAATCCTTACGCTGAGTGCATGCCTTTGCTAACCTCAGACGGTGACGGGGCGCGAACCCTCGACATGACGCCTCAGAGTCGGCGACGTTACCGACTGAGCCACGGGGAATACATATATATATATATATATATATATATATATATATATATATATATATATATATATATATATATATATATATATATATATATATATATATATATATATATATATATATATATATATATATATAACCAGATAAGCACGTTACATATGTGAAAACATGAATCATTTTTTACCCCGACCGGGACTCGACCCTAGGACTTATGATTACTAACTCAAGGCGCTACCACTACACCACAGAAAGTGTAAAAGGAATCCAACCTTATAGCTTATATCTGTTATACCTAGGAATGAACGCATTCTAACTGAATGCCACTATGTTCATATTACAGATTCCCCAACCTCGGTCGTGGCTTCATTTTAGCATTTAATTCAACTCCCAATCTCATTCGGGCCATGAAATATATATATATATATATATATATATATATATATATATATATATATATATATATATATATATATATATATATATATATATATATATATATATATATATATATATATATATATATATATATATATATATATATATATATATATATATATATATATATATATATATATATATATATATATATATATATATATATATATATATATATATATATATATATATATATATATATATATATATATATATATATATATATATATATATATATATATATATATATATATATATATATATATATATATATATATATATATATATATATATATATATATATATATATATATATATATATATATATATATATATATATATATATATATATATATATATATATATATATATATATATATATATATATATATATATATATATATATATATATATATATATATATATATATATATATATATATATATATATATATATATATATATATATATATATATATATATATATATATATATATATATATATATATATATATATATATATATATATATATATATATATATATATATATATATATATATATATATATATATATATATATATATATATATATATATATATATATATATATATATATATATATATATATATATATATATATATATATATATATATATATATATATATATATATATATATATATATATATATATATATATATATATATATATATATATATATATATATATATATATATATATATATATATATATATATATATATATATATATATATATATATATATATATATATATATATATATATATATATATATATATATATATATATATATATATATATATATATATATATATATATATATATATATATATATATATATATATATATATATATATATATATATATATATATATATATATATATATATATATATATATATATATATATATATATATATATATATATATATATATATATATATATATATATATATATATATATATATATATATATATATATATATATATATATATATATATATATATATATATATATATATATATATATATATATATATATATATATATATATATATATATATATATATATATATATATATATATATATATATATATATATATATATATATATATATATATATATATATATATATATATATATATATATATATATATATATATATATATATATATATATATATATATATATATATATATATATATATATATATATATATATATATATATATATATATATATATATATATATATATATATATATATATATATATATATATATATATATATATATATATATATATATATATATATATATATATATATATATATATATATATATATATATATATATATATATATATATATATATATATATATATATATATATATATATATATATATATATATATATATATATATATATATATATATATATATATATATATATATATATATATATATATATATATATATATATATATATATATATATATATATATATATATATATATATATATATATATATATATATATATATATATATATATACATATATATATATATATATATATATATATATATATATATATATATATATATATATATATATATATATATATATATATATATATATATATATATATATATATATATATATATATATATATATATATATATATATATATATATATATATATATATATATATATATATATATATATATATATATATATATATATATATATATATATATATATATATATATATATATATATATATATATATATATATATATATATATATATATATATATATATATATATATATATATATATATATATATATATATATATATATATATATATATATATATATATATATATATATATATATATATATATATATATATATATATATATATATATATATATATATATATATATATATATATATATATATATATATATATATATATATATATATATATATATATATATATATATATATATATATATATATATATATATATATATATATATATATATATATATATATATATATATATATATATATATATATATATATATATATATATATATATATATATATATATATATATATATATATATATATATATATATATATATATATATATATATATATATATATATATATATATATATATATATATATATATATATATATATATATATATATATATATATATATATATATATATATATATATATATATATATATATATATATATATATATATATATATATATATATATATATATATATATATATATATATATATATATATATATATATATATATATATATATATATATATATATATATATATATATATATATATATATATATATATATATATATATATATATATATATATATATATATATATATATATATATATATATATATATATATATATATATATATATATATATATATATATATATATATATATATATATATATATATATATATATATATATATATATATATATATATATATATATATATATATATATATATATATATATATATATATATATATATATATATATATATATATATATATATATATATATATATATATATATATATATATATATATATATATATATATATATATATATATATATATATATATATATATATATATATATATATATATATATATATATATATATATATATATATATATATATATATATATATATATATATATATATATATATATATATATATATATATATATATATATATATATATATATATATATATATATATATATATATATATATATATATATATATATATATATATATATATATATATATATATATATATATATATATATATATATATATATATATATATATATATATATATATATATATATATATATATATATATATATATATATATATATATATATATATATATATATATATATATATATATATATATATATATATATATATATATATATATATATATATATATATATATATATATATATATATATATATATATATATATATATATATATATATATATATATATATATATATATATATATATATATATATATATATATATATATATATATATATATATATATATATATATATATATATATATATATATATATATATATATATATATATATATATATATATATATATATATATATATATATATATATATATATATATATATATATATATATATATATATATATATATATATATATATATATATATATATATATATATATATATATATATATATATATATATATATATATATATATATATATATATATATATATATATATATATATATATATATATATATATATATATATATATATATATATATATATATATATATATATATATATATATATATATATATATATATATATATATATATATATATATATATATATATATATATATATATATATATATATATATATATATATATATATATATATATATATATATATATATATATATATATATATATATATATATATATATATATATATATATATATATATATATATATATATATATATATATATATATATATATATATATATATATATATATATATATATATATATATATATATATATATATATATATATATATATATATATATATATATATATATATATATATATATATATATATATATATATATATATATATATATATA
>JAXCGZ010000565.1:7500-12500 GCA_037179515.1 Halocaridina rubra | reverse complement strand
TGTTCTTCTAATCAGCATTCCCTTTTGTACTACAAGCGTGCCCAACGTGATAAGCTATGTAACTTTCTCCTAGATTTGCTATAGAATGACTATTGTTTTAGGACCCACAAGGAATGGAGGTGCTCATCTCCTCCCCTATTTAAAGTTTTTCTCCTTTTAATCTTTGTCTGCTATATATAGCTATTCAGGGCAGGGATCAGGCATACCGGTTTGCTTTTAATACGGCTAGGAATCTCTGCTGTGCTAAGATTTGTATGTCAAGGGCGTCTTATCTTTGAAGGAAAGTTGATGGCTTGAATTCTTTTTCCACCAATGTATTTGGTCTTTAGCCAAAAAGCTCTCTGAAAACTTCTGTAACTTAAGCTAACACCCCCCTTGTCATTAATTCTGAGGTTTTCATAGCTTGTTCTCCCAGTGACAGAACCTCTAGCATTGGCTATTATATTTCGGCTTCCATAAGTATTTTCAGGGACCCTAACCCCAATACATTACCCCTTTTAAGCCCTATGCCTACCCCTTTTCTCTCTACACGTAAAGTCAGTAGGGTTCTTTGCTTTCTGAAAATAAACAAGCCATCCAGACTGGCTGGTATCCCCATAAAGATCCTTAAGGAGTTTGCTGATGAAGTGGCTCCTGTGCTTTGCCATCAATTTACCTCATTCTCTTAACCAGTGTCTATTCTTCATCTTGGAAGCACGCTCTAGTTCAGCCAGCTCCTAAGAGTAGAGATTATTTTAATCCTTTCACTTAACATACAATTGCTCTAACCTCTGCTATCGCTAAAGTATTTGAAATTTTACTCAGTTCTCGTTTTTTGAAAAGTCTTGAATCTCATTCATTTATTCTGATCACCAGTACTGCTTCCACAAGGCAAAATCTACTGGTGACCTCCCGTCCTATTTTACTCATGTATGGTCATATTCTATGAAAATGATTTCCTGTCATTACCCGTGATATCTCTAAGGCTTTTGATAGAATGTGGCTCAAGGCCCTATTTTCCAAACATAGCTTATGGCGTTACCTCTTCGAAGTTCCAGCTTTCTTTCTCAACGTTTTATATGTGTGTTTATTTCAGACCCTATTACACGTGTACATTTTCTTGCAACATTGTGATGTGCAGCAGCATGTTCGCCAACATGTCACATTAAATGTAGCATATGGCACCCAGTAGTCGATAACAATGCAGACGACCGTGGAGCGGGAGCATACAATTATACTAAGAGAGTTGAAGAGTGGAACACAAAAGATGGATAGATTAAATATGCAATTGTAGATGTTGCATTTTATGCTATAGCATTCCATGAATAAGATAAGGAAAAAGGAAAAGGAGAACGAAAGATCCGCCAGACCTCTCCAAGCAAATCTAGCGGCAGACGACAGCCAAAATATAAACAAACACTGAAATAAAATTTAGAATTTCATGTTCCGATTTAAGTAATTAAGAGTGTGTAAATGGAAATTGACGTCGAAGACGTGAATGTATATACGCATAATATGATATACCTTACTACATAAAGTATAATAAGTCGAAATTATATAGTTAATGCTTATTTTTTTTTATATTAATTGACGCCAAATACTCCTTATTTAATATCAAAGATTATTTTTTATGCTGCCTGAAAAGCCTGACTTTTTTTTATAATTTCCGTAAACAGTCTGTTGGTGGGAATTTCAGGTTTCAGGCAACATGCCGTTGCACAACAGTATTTTTTCCCGACATATCGCATTAAAACGTGTTTGTTTGATAGGGCCTTTACAGGGCAACATCTAGTTTCTTCAGAGTCCCTATCCTTCTCTTTTCTCAACGTCTTTGCTGATGGTTCTACCGGTTATATTTCCTGTACCTTCTCTTCACAACCTTCATCCGCTGTTTGAGATCAGTGTCGCATCACACCGTTTTCAACTCTCAACTTCGAAATATGGAGAATATTTGAGTGGGACAACCAAAATTTATTAAATGCTTCCAAGACAGTGTCTGGCTATTTCTCTGTCTTCTTCTAATCCTGATAGTCTTATTACCATTGAAAAATACGAAGAAAACGGAATTAATCCTCTTAATTTCAAAATAGTTTAGGCATTCAGATAGTTTGTTTTAAAGGAGTAACAGAATCCAAATTTCTAAAATTGCCTATTAGTAATTACGTGTTTTGACTCATTTCATCATTATTATTCTTCTCCCTGATTACTAAAATCACCCTGAGGGAGGGGGTTAAGAATACTTCCTCCGTATTCCCCTGCGTATAAAAAAAGACGACTAAATGGGGCAGAGAGAAGGGATTGAGAATCCCCTCCTCTGTATTTTGTTCCCGCAATGAGTCAAGGTGTTTTAATTTGACTCAGACACCCCCCTAATAAAGGGGAATATGGCTCATGTATATATATAGATAATTACTAAAAATATATTATAGCCTAATCCCTACCTAATTATAATACTGCTTTTAAATCTGGGGTGCTTCTTTTTACAAATATATATATATATATATATATATATATATATATATATATATATATATATATATATATATATATATATATATATATATATATATATATATATATATATATATATATATATATATATATATATATATATATATATATATATATATATATATATATATATATATATATATATATATATATATATATATATATAACGGATATTCTAATCAACCTTAATGAACAGCAAATTGAGTTAAACCACTTTTCATACGTTCATGGAGGTTAAGCAACGTTGGGTTTGGGCAGTACATGCATGGGTGGGTGGCGAAGCAAACCAGACGTGTTGGAATATGGGAGGACTCTGTAGTACTTGAGTGTTTTAATCAGGTAGATGACGGACTCATGTTTGAGCCAGTGGTGGGGCGTTAGGATGGCCTTCCATTCTTAATTATCAGGTTTCAATTCAGCTATATCCATATGTAAAATGTAAAAAAAATTATTACATAAAAATTTAATATATATATATATATATATATATATATATATATATATATATATATATATATATATATATATATATATATATATATATATATATATATAATATATATATATATATATATATATATATATATATATATATATATATATATATATATATATATATATATATATATATATATATATATATATATATATATATATATATATATATATATATATATATATATATATATATATATATATATATATTATATATATTCATATTTATATATATACAAACATATATGCACATGAATTATATATATATATATATATATATATATATATATATATATATATATATATATATATATATATATATATATATATATATATATATATATATATAAATATAAACAGATAAGCACATTACATATGTGAAAACATGAAAAAAAAATTTTTTTTTTACCCCGACCGGGACTCGAACCTAGGACTTATGATTACTAAGTCAAGGCGCTACCACGACACCACAGAAGGTTAAAAGGAATCCGACCTTATAGATTATATCTGCTATACATAGGAATGAACGCATTCTAACTGAATGCCACTATGTTCATATTACAGATTCCCCAACCTCACTCATGGCTTCATTTTAGCATTTAATTTAATTCCCAATCTCATTCGGGCCATTAAAAATCCAGATTAGCACATTACATATGTGAAAACATGAATCATTTTTTAGCCCGACCGGGACTCGAACCTAGGACTTATGATTACTAAGTCAAGGCGCTACCACTACACCACAGAAGGTTAAAAGGAATCCAACCTTATAGATTATATCAGCTATACTTAGGAATGAGCGCAGTCTAACTGAATGCCACTATGTTCATATTACAGATTCCCAAACCTCACTCGTGGCTTCATTTTAGCATTTAATTCAATTCCCAATCTCATTCGGGCCATTAAATAGCCAGATAAGCACATTACATAAGTGAAAACATGAATCATTTTTTACCCCAACCGGGACTCGAACATAGGACTTATGATTACTAAGTCAAGGCGCTACCACTACACCACGGAAGGTTAAAAGGAATCCAACCTTATAGATTATATCTGCTATACATAGGAATGAACGCATTCTAACTGAATGCCACTATGTTCATATTACAGATTCCCCAACCTCACTCATGGCTTCATTTTAGCATTTAATTTAATTCCCAATCTCATTCGGGCCATTAAAAATCCAGATTAGCACATTACATATGTGAAAACATGAATCATTTTTTAGCCCGACCGGGACTCGAACCTAGGACTTATGATTACTAAGTCAAGGCGCTACCACTACACCACAGAAGGTTAAAAGGAATCCGACCTTATAGATTATATCTGCTATACTTAGGAATGAGCGCAGTCTAACTGAATGCCACTATGTTCATATTACAGATTCCCCAACCTCACTCGTGGCTTCATTTTAGCATTTAATTCAATTCCCAGTCTCATTCGGGCCATTAAATATCCAGATAAGCACATTACATATGTGAAAACATGAATCATTTTTTACCCCAACCGGGACTCGAACCTAGGACTTATGATTACTAAGTCAAGGCACTACCACTACACCACATATGTTTTCACATATGTAATGTGCTTATCTGGTTATTTAATGGCCCGAATGAGATTGGGAATTGAATTAAATGCTAAAATGAAGCCACGAGTGAGGTTGGGGAATCTGTAATATGAACATAGTGGCATTCAGTTAGAATGCGTTCATTCCTAAGTATAGCAGATATAATCTATAATGTTGGATTCCTTTTAACCTTCTGTGGTGTAGTGGTAGCGCCTTGACTTTGTAATCATAAGTCCTAGGTTCGAGTCCCGGTCGGGGTAAAAAAATGATTCATATATATATATATATATATATATATATATATATATATATATATATATATATATATATATATATATATATATATATATATATATATATATATATATATATATATATATATATATAATATATATATATATATATATATATATATATATATATATATATATATATATATATATATATA
>JAXCGZ010000564.1:25000-56287 GCA_037179515.1 Halocaridina rubra | reverse complement strand
TTACAAAATAATGAGGGACGAGAGGTCTGAGTGGGTTGATGGAGGTATGACGTTGCTTACGAGTGAAAAGTTTCGTATTAAAGAAGTAAATATTGCTATAGGAAGTGCGTTCGTACGAGTTTATTGTGATTCGCATAAAATCGGGATCAGAGAATGTTATAATAGCTGTAGTATATTACCCCCCAAGGAGTCAGCAAAGACAAGAGGGTTATGAAGAAAGTAATAAGGGCACCCTAGAAGATATAAAGATAGATGTAAACATTGCACATCAGAGAAACTGTAGGATATTAAATATGGGGACTTAATTATAGAGAAATAGACTGGAATTGTGAAGGGAATTCTTTTTGGGCAAGATTCCGATCTTGCGTACAAGGAAATTTCTTGCACCAACATATACTGAAACTAAAAAGGGCCAGGGGAAGAGACGAATCATCACTTGCTTTATCCAGTATTCACAGACAAACTTTTTGATATTGGGAAAATTATATTTCTAGCTTTTGTACAAGGAAATTTCTTGCACTAGCATATACTGAAGCCAACACGGGCAGAGGAAAAGATGAACCATCACTGCTTTATCCAGTATTCACAGACAAACTCTTAGATATTGGGAAAATTATATATGAGCCACAGATTGGAAGAAGTGACCTGCGTGTATTGTTGATGGAGTATATCACCAAAAATGTTGTGCCTGAGAGTAGGAGAGCCAAGAAGGAAATAAGAGAGAACTATCTCAAAGAAACTGCAAAAATAATAACAATAATTTTCAAGGCATTGACTAGGGGGTCCATATTAAAGAAGAAATCTTTACAGGAGATGTACAAAACCTTTTGTGAGAAATAAGAGAGAATAGTGTAACAGCTATCAGAATAGGAAGTATTATTATTATTATTATTATTATTATTATTTTATTATTATTATTATTATTATTATTATTATTATTATTAATATAGTAATAATAATAATAATAATAATAATAATAATATAGTTATTATTATTATTATTATTATTATTATTATTATTATTATTATTAATATAGTAATAATAATAATAATAATAATAATAATAATAATAATAATAATAATAATAATAATAATAATAATAATATAGTTATTATTATTATTATTATTATTATTATTATTATTATTATTATTATTATTATTATTATTATTATTATGCTTACACTTAACTCTGTTATCTTCTCATTCGTTGTTTCCTTGTACTTGTATGTACATATGTTAATTCTATATAATTTTGATTTTCTAGGTAGGCTGTATTTCTGTTCACTTGTAAATGTAGGGATCAATCATGCTCAACTGATTCTTTATTATTATTATTATTATTATTATTATTTATTATCTTCTTCTTCTTCTTCTTCTTCTTCTTCTTCTTCTTCTTCTTCTTCTTCTTCTTCTTCTTCTTCCTTCTCCTTCTCCTTCTCCTTCTCCTCCTCCTCCTCCTCCTCCTCCTCCTCCTCCTCCTCCTTCTCCTTCTTCTTCTTCTTCTTCTTCTTCTTCTTCTTCTTCTTCTTCTTCTTCTTCTTCTTCTTCTTCTTCTTCTTCTTCTTCTTCTTCTTCTTCTTCTTCTTCTTCTTCTTCTTCTTCTTCTTCTTCTTCTTCTTCTTCTTCTTCTTCTTCTTCTTCTTCTTCTTCTTCTTCTTCTTCTTCTTCTTCTTCTTCTTCTTCTTCTTCTTCTTCTTCTTCTTCTTCTTCTTCTTCTTCTTCTTCTTCTTCTTCTTCTTCTTCTTCTTCTTCTTCTTCTTCTTCCTTCTTCTTCTTCTTCTTCTTTCTTCTTCTTCTTCTTCTTCTTCCTTCTTCTTCTTCTTCTTCTTCTTCTTCTTCTTCTTCTTCTTCTTCTTCTTTCTTCTTCTTCTTCTTCTTCTTCTCTTCTTCTTCTTCTTCTTCTTCTTCTTCTTCTTCTTCTTCTCTTCTTCTTCTTCTTCTTCTTCTTCTTCTTCTTCTTCTTCTTCTTCTTCTTCTTCTTCTTCTTCTTTCTTCTTCTTCTTCTTATTATTATTATTATTATTATTATTATTATTATTATTATTATTATTATTATTATTATATAGACCACAACAAACCTCTGCTTAGCCAACACCACTACTTTCCTTGCTAACCATTTTTGCTCTTCTATACTCCAGCTTATCCTCCTGTATATTACTAAGCTCCGACTACTTCTTTGTCTCCTTTATCAATTTTAATGAAGCCTTTTGGTCTTCTCTCCACCACCACTCTTCTCTGATATTACATGACTTCCCAGATGTTAATCCTAGTACTTCTCTGGCCACTCTTCTCAGGTTCTTGACATTCTCCCTCCACCATTCTTGTACAGTGTCAATCAGTTCACTCTATATTGTACCTTGGTCTTGAATTATTCCCTTTTTGTTTCCTCCTTCAGTGATGTCTATCGTATCCTATGCTCACATCATTGCCTTCCTTTTCTTTGTATTCTTAATCTCTCATCCATCATCAGCGACCAGACTTGTGGTGCCACGTGGTCTCCTTGTGTGACTTTGCAATCTTTTATTTCCACCAGATTTGGTCATTTATACATATGGTAGTCTATGTAGGTAGCATTATTTCCACTCTTGTACATGATAATATGCTGTTGGCTGTTACTGAAGAAAGTAGCATCAGTAATCAGATCAAAGAGCTGGCCAGATCTGTTATACATTCGCCATATGTATTTACAGTCGCAAACCTATGACTAAAAAGTATCCTCTGGATTCCCTCATTTCTTGCTCCACCATGCCCATTCAGATCAGCGCCAAACACCACTCTTTGCTTTGCAGCAGTTCTGTCCATCTCATTATCCAGATTCCTTCAGAACTCTTTTTCTTCGTCTGCCGACCATATCTGTGGTGCATATGCACTAACCATATTTATTGTGCATTCTCTATATGTTAGTCTCCTAATTAACACCCTATCTCCTCCTCCTTTTGTTTCTATTATATATTCATCAACTCCTGTGATACTACTCTTCTGACTCCATGCCTCCCTTCTATTGTTGCACTACTATAGTATAGTTTGTATCCTTCTAATTCCTTTACCTTGTTGACCTTACACTTGGTCTCCAGCACACAATGTATGCTTACTTTCCTCCTCCTCGTCAGCTCCACCAATCCTTTTCCTCGACCCGTCAAAGTCTTAACATTCAGTGTTCTCACCCTTAAGAAAACGGGCTTGCTTCTTTAGCCAAGCTTGCTCATGGCACGGTAGCCCTCGTCTGTTCGCAGAGGTTGGGCAATGCCTTTGTGCGTCGATTATATTGGGGTATGCCCTGGCATGGTTTACTCTTCTTTGGTTGTGGATCAATACGGTTTTGGCTTGTTATACCGCCAAATGCCTTTTCTGATGCCATCCCTCCCCATTTACTCGGGCTTGGACTCCCTATATCTTGGTTAAACAAGTGAGAAATAAGTATCTTAGTAAAAAAAAAGATGCAGAGATGGCTTATACGAGAGATATTACCAGGAAAGCTTAAGATAATCCCAAACCTTTCCACAGCTTTATCAGAGTCAAAGTATATCTCAGAGAACAAGTATAAAAGTTGGAGAGAGTAGATAGACATAAAGAAACAGATGAAGAGATCCACGAAAAATTGAACAAGGAATGTTTACAATAGAAAATACTCCACTCCCTCATATTGAAAATGAGAGAACTTTGGCCCGTGCTAGAGAACATCATCTTTTCGACAACAGAGTTATGCAGAGCGTTGATGGAAGTAGATGTGCATAAAGCTCTGGGGCCTGTCTATATACACCCTTACTGTACTTAAGAAATGTGCAACATCAGTAGTGCTATGCCTCATATTTGGGAAGTTACTGGAATCTGAGAGGAGTTGAAGAGGCTGGAAACAAGCAGATGTGGTACCTATATTCAAAAAGGGAGGGAGAGACACAGCTCTGAACTATAGACCTGTTGCATTAACTAGTATAATTTTCTAAGTTATGGATAAACTACTTAGAAAACAATTCTCTTAAATTTGAGTTCCTCAATGTTTTTGTCAGTTATACAACATGGCTTCAGAGAAGGCTGGTCAACGCTAATGGACTTACTAGAATTTCATGATGAGGTAAGTCTAATCATACAAGAATAAGAGAATTGAGCAGATTACATATTCTGAGACTTTCAGAAGGCATTTGAAACAGTCCCACTTGCGAGACTCAATGAGAAGATTCAAGTAATGTCAAGAATAGGTGGAAATATCTAGGTTTGTATAAGAAAGAACCTATTTAGAAGGCATGGAACTAGGATCAGAATAAGAAATGCAGTGTCTGACTGGAGAAAGGTTAGCATTTGCGGATCAACAGGGATCATTTAATGTTTCAGTTCCATATATATTATATATATATATATATATATATATATATATATATATATATATATATATATATATATATATATATATATATATATATATATATATATATACCCACAGAGTATGTAAATGCATTTTCAAATATGTTTGCTTATGATGCAAGGATTGTGAAGAGAGTAAAAGGAATAAGTAGCCAGTGAAGAGTGAAATTCTCTATGCCTTATGCCATGTTACCTCAATCTGTCACAATAATTCCGAATTTACTGTTGTTCTGCTATAGAATGATTTCGAAATATATTCACCATTCCTTATTCATGTAAAATAGTTTTGCGTATATAGAACGTTTTCATTGAATGATAAGCTAAGAAAACTTTCAATAATGCGATAATAATAGAACTTAGGTTACCAACATTGTCCACATCTATTGTTGTGTAGAAAAGGCCAGCAACGCTGGTTGCAATGCAAGGAGGCAGGTACCTCTTGTCACAATGTCGTGCTCGGATGCAACCACTCCCCCCCCCGCTATGTGAATTTAATCGACTAACCCACCTCCCTTTCATACATTCTCTCTCTCTCTCTCCTCTCTCTCTCTCTCTCTCTCTCTCTCTCTCTCTCTCTCTCTCTCTCTCTCTCTCTCTCTCTCTCTCTCTCTCTCTCGTAAAATGAAGACCTAAAAATAAGATAGAATTCAGAGATGTGGAAATTTTTACCCAAATGGATAGAGCAGATTTCCCGCGCTTACGGAAAAATTCAGCCTCAGGCAAGGTTGGATCTTATATGGAAGAGTAACCCAATGGTGCTCCAGGGTTGTTCTTATTTACAAGGCAAGTCAATTAACTTAACCTAGCAGTCTACCGGGTTATTTAACTTTACGTATGGGATTCTGACTGTTCTCATCCTTACAAAGTGTGCAAGGTTTTTCTCGGGTTGAAAATTAATATAAGTAATGGCACTATTATTATCATCATTCATGTAACACTCAGGATGAAATGATAGAAAATATAAAGTAATATTATTATTGTAATTAGTAGTTGTTTTTGTAGTAATAGTAGTAGTATTAACTCTTGCTTAAGTAGTGTTCATCATATTGCTCTTATCTTACTTTTTTGTTTCTGTTCACACATTTCTTATTTTATATCTTGTACTGTAAATTAGCGCCGCCAGATGTGTTAGGAAAACATCGAAAAATGCCAAGAACAATTTGAATAGAGAAAGACACGACATTTTATTCTGTAAAGTGTGTGCGTGTGTGTGTGTGTGTGTTTTTTTTTTAAGCAAATTACAGTACTGCACAGCCTTGAGGAGCGGTGGAGAAGAGAAAGAGAGCAAAGAGGAAAGGAATATGGTCAGGAAGGTAGAGAAGAAAAAGGTGAGGGAGGAGGAGAAGAAAAACGTGAAGGAGGAGGAGAAGAAAAAGGTGAAGGAGGAGGAGAAGAAAAAGGTGAAGGAGGAGGAGAAGAAAAAGGTGAAGGAGGAGGAGAAAATGAGGTAGATGAGGAGGAGGAGAAGAAAAAGGTGAAGGAGGAGGAGAAGAAAAAGGTGAGAGAGGAGGAGAAGAAAAAGGTGAAGGAGGAGGATAATAATGTGATAGATGAGGAGGAGGAGAAGAAGAAAGCGGTCGGGTGTTTAGGGAATAAACTATGGTAGCCATAGGAAACATAAGTACTGTAATTTCAGGCGGGAAAAGGAGAGCTGACTGTACTGAAGATGAAAATTATGCTGTATAGTATTATCTTATTCTTGCTGTGGTAGATTTTTTTTGCCTATTGAAGACTTTTTTTTATTATACTTTTTATCATTTAGGCTTATGTATAAAAGAACCATTGTAAAGCAAAGATTGAATTTGATATAGTTTCATACAGGGTGTCCACAGAGTCTGTGTACATAGGAAATTTCACTATGCAGACCTATTCAATCGAGTTCACCTGAATTTTGTAAAGCGCATCAAATTATGCATTGAAAATGATGGAATTCACATTGAAAATATTATTTATTAACATTAGATTTAAATAAAATTGTTTTGTTTTAAAAGTATGTGTTAATCTCCTGTGTACCCAAATGATGTCTGGGTACACAGGAGATTAACACATACTTTTAAAACAAAACAATTTTATTTAAATCTAATGTTAATAAATAATATTTTCAATATAATTTCCATCATTTTCAATGCATAATTTGATGCGCTTTACAAAATTCAGGTGAACTCGATTGAATAGGTCTGCATAGTGAAATTTCCTATGTACCCAGACTTTGTGGACACCCTGTACAGTATGAAAGTAGGTTTTGGAGGAAAGAGAAGGACTGACTAAGGCTGTAACTTGATGTATCATGAAATAAGAAGGAAAAAAGAGATTTTTCTTTCTCTCTATTTCTGGCAATATTTTGGCTTGCAGAATTTCGTCATAAGTGTTTTGATAACTATTACTTTCAGTAGAACTGGTAAGTAGAAAATTGTAAGAACCTCATGTTGACCTTTCTTAGACCATTTGGTCTGTAGGTTTACTGTAGAATACAGTAGTGAAAATGATCTATTTAGTTTTGTGGAATGCAGCTTTGTAAATATATAATAAACATGACATGAACAGAGAAGGTAGGGATTTATTCCAATCTGTATCAAATTAAGAAAAGATATCTTTAATGATAAGTAATCGAAGTGACAACCTTCTTGAAGACGTATGATGGGGTGCATATACTCTAAAGGATACGGACTGGCTAGAACTGGGGGATTAATGCTGGCTATCCTTCTCGTGAAAGAATATCTTTACAAGCAAAAACTAAAATATTCAAAAGGTTATCAAATATTACTACTACTACTACTACTACTACTACTACTACTACTACTACTACTACTACTACTACTACTACTACTATCTGCTACTAAGAGAGAGAGAGAGAGAGAGAGAGAGAGAAAAGATATATATATATATATATATATATATATATATATATATATATATATATATATATATTACACACACACACACACATACATACATATATATATATATATATATATATATATATATATATATATATATATATATATATATATATATATATATATATATAGAGAGAGAGAGAGAGAGAGAGAGAGAGAGAGAGAGAGAGAGAGAGAGAGAGAGAGAGAGAGAGAGAGAGAGAGAGAGAGAGAGAGAGCGAAGTCATTCGATATAACGTTACAGGGAAGTACTTTAGTGTGTGATGTACGTGTCATATGTGATTTACATTAACAGGATGGCTCTACTAACGTATGTGATCTACAAGTCCAACTTAAGTTAAGCTAACGTAACCTTACCTAACCTACTTTAATTTACAAGTCATGTGTAAAATTCTTTAGCCGTCACATTGACTGACTGTAACGTAAATAAAAAGTACGTTAGCTTTGTATATGAGTTGTGCTGTCTTATATGCAAAGGTCGACAAAAGTATCCTCTCATTTTATTGAATATATTTAATTCCATAAAATTAGCTTCATTTCTCTTCTAAAATACCCCCAAAATCCACCAGGAAGCTATGCACTGATTATTATCCATATTAAAGAGTTATAAATAATTTCCTGCCATACTTTAGCTATCTTAAGCTATCATAAAGACTTGATATTTTTTATTTTTTTCAAGTGTAGACCACACACTAAGGGAGAATCATGCTAGTAGATCACACTTTAAAGCAGTATCCCTTGCAGCGTAAGGACACTAAGATGAAAGTCATATTGAATACTACTACTACTACTACTACTACTACTACTACTATTTACTACTACTACTATAATAATGATAATAATAATAATAATAATAATAATAAAAATAATAATAATAATAATAATAATAATAATAATAACAATAATAATGCAACTCTAAAGACTACTACTACTACTACTACTACTACTACTACTACTACTACTACTACTACTACTACTACTACTACTACTACTACTACTACTACTACTTCTACCACAAATGATAATAATGATGATGATGATAATAATGATGATGATGATAATAATGATAATTGTAATAATGATAATAATACAAGTTTAAATTAGAACTAGGCAAGCATATATATTTGTTATTGTTCACCCTCATAAACACTTATCCCTTCCTTATTACTCACGTCGTCCTCTAATCGCAATGGTTAAAGATTTAGACAAATTTAAACACCTTAAATGGGTCTGAATCCTATATACCTCGACGACCCTTATAATCCGATGTTTACTTGAGTGAGAGAACCTGATGTTGTTAATATAAATAATGATAACTTTGTTTTGAGTCTTTTAAACACGTATTCGTTGTTACTACTACTACTAATATAATAATAATAATAATAATACTTATAATAATAATAATAATAATAATAATAATAATAATAATAATAATAATAATATGAAATAATAATAATAATAATAATAATAATAATAATAATAATAATAATAATAATAATAATAATAATAATGATATAAATAATAATAATAATAATAATAATAATAATAATAATAATAATTATAATAATAATAATAATAATAATAATAATAATAATAATAATAATAATAATAATAATTATAATAATAATAATAATAATAATAATAATAATAATAATAATAATAATAATAATAATAATAATAATAATAATAATAATAATAATAATAATAATAATAATAATAATAATAATAATAATAATAATAATAATAATAATAATATACCTTAACTTCAAGCTTACACTTAATAATGATGATGGTGTTGATAACAACAACAACAACAACCCGATGATTAGAAATAGATGAAACGGATCAGAGACAATAACAAAAATATGGAAATAATAGAGAAGTAATAAGGAAAACTTATATTCGCTCCTTTTATATATATATATATATATATATATATAATATATATATTATATATATATATATATATATATATATATATATATATATATATATATAATGTAATTTGATGTTACTTTAATTATTACGATTTCGTTTCTAAAAGCTCCTTATTTTTTTTTGTTATTTGATACACTAAGGAAAGATATATTAATTTTGACATGAAATGTGCGATAATATTCCTTATGCTGAAAATAATCACAGCTAAAAATTCTCATTGCCTTATCTCTTTTCTGAGCTTACGCTAAACGTAACTTCCAGCGATAGGTCCCTCTCTCCCTTGCCTCCACCCACAATGCTCTGGACTAGTTAGAAGGTTAAAGCAAAAACTAGAATGTTATAATTATTTTCTTTTACCCTTTGGAAAGCTGCCAAAAGGGCACTTGCATTAAAATCTCTAACAGGAAATGTGTGTGCATGCACACGAATGCAGACTCACACACACAGTATATATATATATATATATATATATATATATATATATATATATATATATATATATATATATATATATAATTTATAAGAAAGACACGTGAACTTTATCAAGCTATTTCTCCTTAGATTAGGATTTATAAATTTAATAAAGAGATAACATTATATCTTTCGCTTTGCATTCCTATGTCTTAATCTGTTTTTATCATTCCCTGCTTTTCGTCTTAGAGAGCATCGCCAGTGGATTATCTCGCA
This sequence comes from Halocaridina rubra, assembly GCA_037179515.1. NCBI lineage: Eukaryota > Metazoa > Arthropoda > Malacostraca > Decapoda > Atyidae > Halocaridina > Halocaridina rubra. The sequence continues at coordinate 46,407 of JAXCGZ010000564.1, read as the reverse complement.
AGAATTAAACTATTTTTAAAGTGATTCACCTGAAAACAAGAGGAAAAACAACAATATTTTTCCTTTCAAAATAAAAAATTCATCATCTAGACCTTTTTTTTAATGCAAAGTAGATTTATTCACAAAAATGACGTGAATTTTGTCACGGGAGTTCTCCTTAGAATAGGATTTGTAACTCTTTTACATGATACTCTATTATGTCTGAATTTGCTATTCTATGTCTTGGTCTGTCTGTATCTTTCCCTGCTACGATAATCTCTCAGAGGAAGTGCAGGGAATAATACATACAGGTTAAGATATAGGATAAATCCAGAAACATAATGTTGTCTCATTTTGAATTTGCAAATCCTAATCAAAGGAGGACTGCCATATATATACATACATATACCGAGGCTGTTTCCCCCTTAAATTGGGGGGTAGCCGACGTCAAGAAAGGCAAATTTGGGGAGAAGTTATTCTCCCCTCTACTCCCCCTCTTCGTTGACGCCTCGCAGGAGGTTGATACAAGGGGGGGGATTCCCAGTCCCCCCGCCCCGTCCACTTTTAGTCCCCTTTTACGACACGCAGGGAATACGGTGAGGCTATTCTTTGATATTATGCCCGCCCCACAGGGCACAAATATAAAAGGCCCCATGTGCTCCTTATTATCGTCTCCAACCAACCGCTCAATGGCAAAGCCCCTGCTGGGCTAAGGATGATTATGGGATGGCCAAGAGTGCATATATATATATATATATATATATATATATATATATATATATATATATATATATATATATATATATATATATATATATATATATACATGTATATATATATATATATGTGTGTGTGTGTGTGTGTGTGTGTGTGTGTGTGTGTGTGTGTGTGTGTGTGTGTGTGTGTGTGTGTGTGTGTGTGTGTGTGTGTGTGTGTGTGTGTGTGTGTGTGTGTGTGTGTGTGTGTGTGTGTGTGTGTGTGTGTGTGTGTGTGTGTGTGTGTGTGTGTGTGTGTGTGTGTGTGTGTGTGTGTGTGTGTGTGTGTGTGTGTGTGTGTGTGTGTGTGTGTGTGTGTGTGTGTGTGTGTGTGTGTGTGTGTGTGTGTGTGTGTGTGTGTGTGTGTGTGTGTGTGTGTGTGTGTGTGTGTGTGTGTGTGTGTGTGTGTGTGTGTGTGTGTGTGTGTGTGTGTGTGTGTGTGTGTGTGTGTGTGTGTGTGTGTGTGTGTGTGTGTGTGTGTGTGTGTGTGTGTGTGTGTGTGTGTGTGTGTGTGTGTGTGTGTGTGTGTGTGTGTGTGTGTGTGTGTGTGTGTGTGTGTGTGTGTGTGTGTGTGTGTGTGTGTGTGTGTGTGTGTGTGTGTGTGTGTGTGTGTGTGTGTGTGTGTGTGTGTGTGTGTGTGTGTGTGTGTGTGTGTGTGTGTGTGTGTGTGTGTGTGTGTGTGTGTGTGTGTGTGTGTGTGTGTGTGTGTGTGTGTGTGTGTGTGTGTGTGTGTGTGTGTGTGTGTGTTATAATTCATGATCGTTAGTAAAATTCAGTCCTTAATATTATGTGTTCCACGATTTTACTTAAAGAGAACTGGATGGCGTATGTCCCACTGTAATATATCTGGGTTATCCTCAACTGTAACAGGAGTTGAAAAAGCAGAGTATCAGTATCATCTATATCCCATATTCTAACGGTTATTTTGTGGAAAGAAATGAAAATTCCTTTTCGTTGCCTCCTACTTTATATATGGATGGCGAAATCATTATAGTCGTGATTGACAGTGTTTATAATGCGGCCATTTTTTTAATAATTTAATATCTGTTTTCAGTTCGGATAAAATTATAACATGTTTAATATATATGTTTTATTTATAATAAACCTTATTTTGTAAATAGTACTGCTTACTTAGAGATAGATAGATAGATAGATAGATAGATAGATAGATAGATAGATAGATAGAAAGAGAGAGAGAGATAATTCTCTCTCTCTCTCTCTCTCTCTCTCTCTCTCTCTCTCTCTCTCTCTCTCTCTCTCTCTCTCTCTCTCTCTCTCTCTCTCTCTCTCTCTCTCTGTCTCCTGCTCTTCTATCCCTTCTCTCTTTTCTGACCATGTTGCCCTTAGCCTGAAATACTCCATACTTCAGACTCCAGCTACCCTCTCCCATCACCGCACCCGCATCTCTATCCCTCCCAAATACTGTCCCACTTATATTTCCTTTATCTCTCACCTCCTTCCCACTTTTGATCTCCTTTCTCCAGACAGCTTATACAACTCACTGGTGGATTCTACACATGACTTCTACACGCATTATGTTCTCAGACCACACGTTCCACGTCGCCCTGAGGCCCATTCCTGGACTTTGGATCAGCGTATTGCCCAGGCGGAAAGGACAGCTGTGGATGCTGGACTCTCCTTTCAAAGACAGCCCACCCCTGACCACCTGCACCAATATCAGTTGGCGAGGGATGATCTGGTTGCCCTGCAGAAGTGTGTGCACACGGAGTATTGGCAGAAATTTACGGATAGTATTAACCATCAGACTAGCGCTGGGACTATGTGGCATCTTATAAGGAAGGCTGTCAAGAAGAAACCCACCTGTGCTCTACACCACAGTCCACTTGAGTACGCTCAGGACCTCATTACTACCTGGTCAGCACAGTCACAAACTTGCAACCTTCCCGGGAACGTTCAAGAGGCACTCTCCACCCACCGCAGTGTTCGTAACCTCCGCCTAATGGGTGCATTACTACAGACGGATGAAGAGGATGACATCCCATTCACAGAGGATGAACTACGACGTGCTCTTGCTAGGATTAAGGCTACTGCCCCTGGGGAGGATGGTCTTACATATCAAGTTCTCCGTCTTCTTCAGAAAGTTCCTGGTAACCCCCTACTGCGGCTCTTCAATCTTTGCTTTTGCTTGGGGCATGTGCCCTCTGCCTGGACCAGAAGCACTATTATTCCTCTACCAAAACCTGGAACCGACAAATTTAGGCCTATCTCCCTCACCTCCTGCTTCAGCAAAGTGTTTGAACGCATCCTTCTTGCCCGGCTCATGCACCGTCTACAGGATAAACTCTCCCCCAGTCTTTATGGTTTCCTCCCACAACGGAGCACACATCACTGCCTCGCTGAACTCTACACCCGTCTTTCTCCCACCAGTGTGGTCGCCTTCCTGGACCTCAAATCTGCCTTCGATATAGCCAACAAGGAAATTATTCTTGACCAGCTGGTGGACTTTGGAGTTCGGGGGAACATACTGAAATGGATACGGGGATATCTCTGCAACAGAACATCAAGTGTCCTTTTTAAAGGGTCGTATAGCTCCTATGAACGGTTTGAACTGGGTACTCCTCAGGGGGGTGTGCTAAGTCCTTTTCTATTCAATATCCTTATGCATCGTCTACTCTCCCTCCTTCCTGTCATCCCCGGTACTACAGTTACCTGCTATGCGGACGACATATGCATCCACACGACCTCAACTCACGACCTTCAGCACATGCTCCATGACTTTTACGTGTCTGCTACCTCCTGTGGCCTTATTATCTCCCCAGAAAAAAGCAGGATTTTTACTTCACGCAACTGCAGAGCACTGCCCGCATTCGCCATGGGTGGTAATGTCATCCCTCACTGCACACAGTACACGTATTTAGGTGCACCTGTCCGGATCACCCCAGCTATACCTGCTCGTCAACGAATTCATCCCTTTGTGAAGAGCCTTCTTGACCGTCTGGAGCCCCGCTTTGCACCTGTCAAGTGGCTTGCCAACAATGCTGCAGGAGTCTCCATCCCAGTGGCGAGGACCCTCTACATCCTACTACTTCGGTCAGTGGTTGACTATCTGTCTCCTGCCTTGTGTCAACTTCCTAAACCAGCTCTCGAGCCACTTGAAAAGTTCCAGAATCGAGTCATGAGATTTATCTTGGGATGTTCTCTCTCTACCCGTATTGTGAGTATGCAGTTGGAGCTCAACTTACCCCCTCTTGTGGAGAGGATTTATGCCAATGTGTCCTATTTTACTGTTAAGTGTCTTCACTACCCCTTTCTTGCTCCGTACTTCTCTGCTGTCATGAGGACGTCCCTTGATCCAGACGCACCCAGGCTCCCACTTCGAGCAGGAGGTCATAACCTTATCAGGGTGGTGAGTGACATTCTCCGTGGCCTTGACATCGACCTGCCAGTGCAGGCGGCTGTCCCAGATTTACCACCCTGGCGTGTCCCCCTCCCCGCTGTCACATATACACCGACCTCGAAGGATGTCTATCCCCCCTTGCAGAGACAGTTAGCTCTGGAGACTATCGCTGATGTATCCACGTCTGTCCCTGCAGCACACCACGTCTATGTTGATGGTTCTGTGCAAGCAGATGGGAGGGCGGCATGTGCTGTGTTTTCCCCCACCATGGAGCCGCCTGTGCCGGCTGATTCATGGATTGGCCGTAGACTACCCACCTCGTCGAGCTCCACCTACTGTGAACTGAATGCCATCTTGGATGCCGTGACTCTCCTTGTTCGACGACGAGTGAATGGGGTAATAATTTGTGACTCCCAATCGGCCCTACAAGCCCTATCCTCGCCAAGACCTATCTGTGGCCGTGCTGTGGGAGATATACTATGTCGCCTCGCAGCCGCTCGGGATGCTTCTCTTGTTGTGTCATTTGTGTGGACTCCATCCCACATTGGGCTGACTGGCAACGACACAGCGGATCGTCTTGCCAAGGCGGCCTGTATGCTGGATGGGCATGCTGTGGACGCTGAGCCCTCCCTCCGATGCCTACGTAACATCATCTACTCAGCTGGGTTTGCCATGACGGTCCAGCGCAGGGACACGGAGAGGGCCAACAGTGTGTCCATACAGCACCATGATCACTTCCTTCACAGTCGCTACAAGTATCGCAGACGCGGGTTAATGGTGCGGAAAAACAATGTAGTTAGTGCTCGGCTCAGAATGGGGTATCGGCCTTTATGGCAGGTCTCCCAGACTCTAGATATGCCACAGTACACCTCCTGTACATTATGCGACCGAACTAATGCTAACACTCTTGACCACTATTGTCTTCAGTGCCCCACAGTGAGAGATGTTTTACCACGAGGTCAGAACTTAATACAGATCTGCTCATTTTTACTTAATGATGACAACCTTGATGTTATTCTTGCTCGTTTTCCTCACTTTGGTGGCCATTAATTATATTGAATTATACATATATTTTCTGTATGTTGCTGTATAATTCTGTTTGTGCATTCTGCGTTTCTCTGAGCTTTACTTTTGCATATAATGTACTCTGTGCTGCCATTCTGTGAGTTGTGTGTTAGTATGCAGCAATGTTTTATCAATATGTACACCTCCCTGTAAACCATGTTCAATTCTTGGTTTTATATCCATTTGAAGCATTATTTGTATGAACTCATGTAATGTCTGACGCCTTGGCGCAATAAATTAATAAAATAAATAATAATCTCTCTCTCTCTCTCTCTCTCTCTCTCTCTCTCTCTCTCTCTCTCTCTCTCTCTCTCTCTCTCTCTCTCTCTCTCTCTCTCTCTCTCTCTCTCTCTCTCTCTCTCTCTCTCTCTCTCAGAACTATCATTCTGTAGTTATCTTGTATTAATATGATATAGTATATTTTAGTCTTGTTAGAGTTGTCTTCATAAGGAAAGAAATAAAACTAGTTTGTAATAATAATAATAATAATAATAATAATAATAATAATAATAATAATAATAATAATAATAATAATAATAAAAATGATAATAACAATGCTGAACGAGAAAAGCAGAGACGTCCATAAAATATAAGTGTCGCTGTATATTATGTGAAGTGAAGTTGTTAGACTCACTGACGAAGTTTTAATAGCTAATGCGACATTGCCTTGGGAACACCTCCGGAAATATCTTATACACAGTGCAGTACTTGTTGGCCTTCGAATTGAGGATTTACCCCTTGTCTGTTTTCATACTTGTTTGTCTGTGAACATGACTGGCAAATTGGGATAACGTTAGGATGACATTTCTTTCCCTTTGTCAATCTATTTATCTATCTGTCTATCTATCTATCTAAACTTCTTAGGCTAGGGCCACACTGCACGTGATTTGCTTGGAGAGTAGAGGGTGACAGGCTGGCTAAAATGGATCGGCGACAAGCATGAGAACGCCTTATCTAATGCAAGAGTGGCCATACTGTGTTGCAGGATGCAGATATTCCATCTAACTTACACTTTTAACCAACGCTTTGATAAAAACCGCCCAGACTAGTGGGAAGCGGGACACCAAATTTAGTTTTACCGTAAATTATTATTCTTATTCAGGTAATCTCACTTCCTTGTCGGTAATCGAACCTACGAACGTTAGTCTAGAGCAACACAGCTTAGTCCACTAGACCAAAGAGGTGGTCTCGTGGAATAAGCTGTTGCTCTAAACTAGAGTTCTCAGGTTTGATTCCCGACAAGGAAGGGAGATTATTTGTAGACATTTAAATTGTGTACTTGCATTACATTGGTTTCATTATTATTATTATTATTATTATTATTATTATTATTATTATTATTATTATTATTATTATTATTATTATTATTATTATTATTTTTATACATTTATTAGCTATATTCCCCCTTATAAGGGGGGTGGCTGTGTCAAAGCAAAGTAACTTGACTAAGTGGGAAGAAAAATGCAGAGGAGGGAATTCCGAGTCCCCTCGTTCCGCCCCATGTAGTTGACTTTTACGACCCGCATGGGAACACGGAGGAAGTATTCTTAGACCTTCCCTCAGATAGGGGGATAAGAATATTCTTGTTTTGTTGTTGTTGTTGTTGTTGTTGTTGTGTTGCTGCTGGTGGTGGTAATTGCACATAACATTTCAAGGATTTAATTATATGTATTCAATGTGAATGAATATATTGTATAGGCTAAGTAGAATCGTCACTTTCTCACTGGAGGCAAAATAAGGTCTAATTGTTGTAAATGCAATATTGTGTGTGTGTGTGTGTGTGTGTGTGTGTGTGTGTGTGTGTGTGGTGTGTGTGTGTGTGTGTGTGTGTGTGTGTGTGTGTGTGTGCGTGTTCAAGGTAAAACTTTGAAGAATGATTTTTTTCCTTATATATACGTTTTATGTATATATTTTATATTTTTTGCAATTATCTTCGTCATTTCTTCATTCGATTTTTTTTTTCCAGAAGCAGTGAACTTGACGCAGTTGTGCAAGGAGATCTTCCCTTTTCACAATTGTGACACGGGGTCCTCTTTCGCTCTCCACACTAATCAATCCGTTATAATACTCTTTTTCACAATTCTAGCAAAATCGCATGTATGCTTGTAGCTTGAGGATACCATGTTCACGCTGGTATTAAAGAGGATCTCTCTCTCTCTCTCTCTCTCTCTCTCTCTCTCTCTCTCTCTCTCTCTCTCTCTCTCTCTCTCTCTCTCTCTCTCTCTCTCTCTCTCTCTCTCTCTCTCTCTCTCTCTCTCAGGTTCCCTACTTCGTGCTGGAATTAATTAAAGGGTTGTAATTTCTCTCTTTCCAAGTGTTCCCCTAGATCATTCTCGGAGTAAAGATTAGTCTCTCTCTCTCTCTCTCTCCTCTCTCTCTCTCTCTCTCTCTCTCTCTCTCTCTCTCTCTCTCTCTCTCTCTCTCTCTCTCTCTCCTCTCTCTCTCTCTCCATGTTGGCCTTCTCATCTAACCAGTTTCTTCTCCAATCCCTGTTCATGGCCCTATCAGCTTATCTGGGCAGCAATGCTTGCCTCTTGCCCTCTAACGGTACTTACTTCCTACCCAATTCCCTTCTCTATCATGCACTCCTCTTTCTCCTCCTCCTCCTCCTACAGCTATGGTTGAGGCGGTGCTGGAGGTGGCTAGTGTTGGAGGGCGTTTGGTCTGCAGTATCACCTCCCTAAAACAAATAACACACACACACACACACACACACACACACACACACACACACACACACACACACACACACACACACATATATATATATATATATATATATATATATATATATATATATATATATATATATATATATATATATATTTTTTTTTTTTTAATTTCCCAGTGGCTCGTTGCCTGTATTACCATCATATGCTTTATAGTGAATAAGATGCTTACACACAAATATATATATACATATATATATATATATATATATATATATATATATATATATATATATATATATATATATATATATGTGTGTGTGTGTGTGTGTGTGTGTGTGTGTGTGTGTGTGTGATTACCTAATTGTGATTACCTAATTGTGTTTACGGGAAAGAGCCCAAAGCTCGTATCTTCCCGTCTCCTCATCGGTTCCATTTTAGACTTAGTGATACTTATCATACCTGTCCTTAAAACTATGGATTGAGATAGCATTAACTACCTCCTCGCTTAGCCAATTCCAATTATCAACTACTCTTACACTGAAAAAGTATTTCCTTACATCCTGCAAAGAAGTTTTCTTACGAAGCTTCAAACTATGACCTCTAGTTCTAGAGCCAGCCATATCAAAATATCGATCCCTATCCACTCTATCATAACCATGAAGGAATTTAAAGACTGTCACCATATCCCCCCTCACTCTTCTAGCTTCGAGTGATGGTAAGTCTAATTCCCTCAGCCTCTCATCATAACTGAGATTGCGTATTTCTGGCACCAGTTTCGTGGCATGTCTTTGAACTTTTTCAAGCTTAGCTATGTGCTTTTTCAAGTGCGGATTCCAAAAGGGGGCTGCATATTCGAGTTTTGGCCTCACATAGGTTACATAAATATTTCTGAACATTTCCTTGTCCATGTGCCTGAAGGCTACCCTTACATTTGATAAGAATGCATATGCTGCCCTTACTATGCCATTTATATGTATTTCTGGAGACAAATCTGCCAGTATGTTTACTCCTAGATCTCTCTCATTTTCTGTCTCTTGAAGTTGTACTCCAGCCACCGAGTAGTCAAGCTTGGGCCTGCTTGCACTTGTACCCATTCTCATTACCTTACATTTTGAAGTATTGAATTTCATTAGCCACTTTTCTGACCACTCATGCAGATTATTTAGATCCTCCTGAAGTTCTCTACCATTGTTCTCGTTTTTTACTTTCTTCACAATCTTCGCATCATCTGCAAACATATTCATGAATGAATTTACAGACTCTGGTAGGTCATTTACATATACAAGGAACAAAAGTGGCCCTAAAACTGAACCCTGTGGAACCCACTACTAACTCTTCTCCATTCAGACACTGAGTGTCTTACTCTAACCCTCTGTTCCCTTCCTTCTAAGTAAGTTTTTATCCATTCCAAAACATTTCCACCTATTCTAGCCATTGATTGCAGCTTCCTAATAAGTCTCCCATGTGGAACAGTGTCAAACGCTTTCTGGAAGTCTAGGAATATGCAATCTGCCCAGCCCTCTCTTTCCTGTAAGATTTGGCTTACCTCATCATAAAATTCTAATAAGTTTGTTACTGTTGATCTACCTTCTCTGAAGCCATGTTGCCTCACTGACAAAAAGTTGAAGGATTCCAAGTGAAGAGAGATATGTTTCCTTAGTAGTTTCTCCATAACTTTGCAAACTATGCTGGTCAAGGAAACTGGTCTATAGTTCAGAGCCGTATCCCTCCTTCCATTTTTGAAGATAGGTATCACATTTGCTTGTTTCCAGCATCTTGGAATCTCCCCCGACTCCAGTGACTCCTTAAATATGATACTTAGTGCCACTGTGATTGGTTTACCTAATTGTGATTACCTAATTGTGTTTACGGGAAAGAGCCCAAAGCTCGTATCTTCCCGTCTCCTCATCGGTTCCATTTTAGACTTAGTGATACTTATCATACCTGTCCTTAAAACTATGGATTGAGATAGCATTAACTACCTCCTCGCTTAGCCAATTCCAATTATCAACTACTCTTACACTGAAAAAGTATTTCCTTACATCCTGCAAAGAAGTTTTCTTACGAAGCTTCAAACTATGACCTCTAGTTCTAGAGCCAGCCATATCAAAATATCGATCCCTATCCACTCTATCCTAACCATGAAGGAATTTAAAGACTGTCACCATATCCCCCCTCACTCTTCTAGCTTCGAGTGATGGTAAGTCTAATTCCCTCAGCCTCTCATCATAACTGAGATTGCGTATTTCTGGCACCAGTTTCGTGGCATGTCTTTGAACTTTTTCAAGCTTAGCTATGTGCTTTTTCAAGTGCGGATTCCAAAAGGGGGCTGCATATTCGAGTTTTGGCCTCACATAGGTTACATAAATATTTCTGAACATTTCCTTGTCCATGTGCCTGAAGGCTACCCTTACATTTGATAAGAATGCATATGCTGCCCTTACTATGCCATTTATATGTATTTCTGGAGACAAATCTGCCAGTATGTTTACTCCTAGATCTCTCTCATTTTCTGTCTCTTGAAGTTGTACTCCAGCCACCGAGTAGTCAAGCGTGGGCCTGCTTGCACTTGTACCCATTCTCATTACCTTACATTTTGAAGTATTGAATTTCATTAGCCACTTTTCTGACCACTCATGCAGATTATTTAGATCCTCCTGAAGTTCTCTACCATTGTTCTCGTTTTTTACTTTCTTCACAATCTTCGCATCATCTGCAAACATATTCATGAATGAATTTACAGACTCTGGTAGGTCATTTACATATACAAGGAACAAAAGTGGCCCTAAAACTGAACCCTGTGGAACCCACTACTAACTCTTCTCCATTCAGACACTGAGTGTCTTACTCTAACCCTCTGTTCCCTTCCTTCTAAGTAAGTTTTTATCCATTCCAAAACATTTCCACCTATTCTAGCCATTGATTGCAGCTTCCTAATAAGTCTCCCATGTGGAACAGTGTCAAACGCTTTCTGGAAGTCTAGGAATATGCAATCTGCCCAGCCCTCTCTTTCCTGTAAGATTTGGCTTACCTCATCATAAAATTCTAATAAGTTTGTTACTGTTGATCTACCTTCTCTGAAGCCATGTTGCCTCACTGACAAAAAGTTGAAGGATTCCAAGTGAAGAGAGATATGTTTCCTTAGTAGTTTCTCCATAACTTTGCAAACTATGCTGGTCAAGGAAACTGGTCTATAGTTCAGAGTCGTATCCCTCCTTCCATTTTTGAAGATAGGTATCACATTTGCTTGTTTCCAGCATCTTGGAATCTCCCCCGACTCCAGTGACTCCTTAAATATGATACTTAGTGCCACTGTGATTGGTTTACCTAATTGTGATTACCTAATTGTGTTTACGGGAAAGAGCCCAAAGCTCGTATCTTCCCGTCTCCTCATCGGTTCCATTTTAGACTTAGTGATACTTATCATACCTGTCCTTAAAACTATGGATTGAGATAGCATTAACTACCTCCTCGCTTAGCCAATTCCAATTATCAACTACTCTTACACTGAAAAGTATTTCCTTACATCCTGCAAAGAAGTTTTCTTACGAAGCTTCAAACTATGACCTCTAGTTCTAGAGCCAGCCATATCAAAATATCGATCCCTATCCACTCTATCCTAACCATGAAGGAATTTAAAGACTGTCACCATATCCCCCCTCACTCTTCTAGCTTCGAGTGATGGTAAGTCTAATTCCCTCAGCCTCTCATCATAACTGAGATTGCGTATTTCTGGCACCAGTTTCGTGGCATGTCTTTGAACTTTTTCAAGCTTAGCTATGTGCTTTTTCAAGTGCGGATTCCAAAAGGGGGCTGCATATTCGAGTTTTGGCCTCACATAGGTTACATAAATATTTCTGAACATTTCCTTGTCCATGTGCCTGAAGGCTACCCTTACATTTGATAAGAATGCATATGCTGCCCTTACTATGCCATTTATATGTATTTCTGGAGACAAATCTGCCAGTATGTTTACTCCTAGATCTCTCTCATTTTCTGTCTCTTGAAGTTGTACTCCAGCCACCGAGTAGTCAAGCTTGGGCCTTCTTGCACTTGTACCCATTCTCATTACCTTACATTTTGAAGTATTGAATTTCATTAGCCACTTTTCTGACCACTCATGCAGATTATTTAGATCCTCCTGAAGTTCTCTACCATTGTTCTCGTTTTTTACTTTCTTCACAATCTTCGCATCATCTGCAAACATATTCATGAATGAATTTACAGACTCTGGTAGGTCATTTACATATACAAGGAACAAAAGTGGCCCTAAAACTGAACCCTGTGGAACTCTAACCCTCTGTTCCCTTCCTTCTAAGTAAGTTTTTATCCATTCCAAAACATTTCCACCTATTCTAGCCATTGATTGCAGCTTCCTAATAAGTCTCCCATGTGGAACAGTGTCAAACGCTTTCTGGAAGTCTAGGAATATGCAATCTGCCCAGCCCTCTCTTTCCTGTAAGATTTGGCTTACCTCATCATAAAATTCTAATAAGTTTGTTACTGTTGATCTACCTTCTCTGAAGCCATGTTGCCTCACTGACAAAAAGTTGAAGGATTCCAAGTGAAGAGAGATATGTTTCCTTAGTAGTTTCTCCATAACTTTGCAAACTATGCTGGTCAAGGAAACTGGTCTATAGTTCAGAGCCGTATCCCTCCTTCCATTTTTGAAGATAGGTATCACATTTGCTTGTTTCCAGCATCTTGGAATCTCCCCCGACTCCAGTGACTCCTTAAATATGATACTTAGTGCCACTGTGATTGGTTTACCTAATTGTGATTACCTAATTGTGTTTACGGGAAAGAGCCCAAAGCTCGTATCTTCCCGTCTCCTCATCGGTTCCATTTTAGACTTAGTGATACTTATCATACCTGTCCTTAAAACTATGGATTGAGATAGCATTAACTACCTCCTCGCTTAGCCAATTCCAATTATCAACTACTCTTACACTGAAAAAGTATTTCCTTACATCCTGCAAAGAAGTTTTCTTATGAAGCTTCAAACTATGACCTCTAGTTCTAGAGCCAGCCATATCAAAATATCGATCCCTATCCACTCTATCATAACCATGAAGGAATTTAAAGACTGTCACCATATCCCCCCTCACTCTTCTAGCTTCGAGTGATGGTAAGTCTAATTCCCTCAGCATCTCATCATAACTGAGATTGCGTATTTCTGGCACCAGTTTCGTGACATGTCTTTGAACTTTTTCAAGCTTAGCTATGTGCTTTTTCAAGTGCGGATTCCAAAAGGGGGCTGCATATTCGAGTTTTGGCCTCACATAGGTTACATAAATATTTCTGAACATTTCCTTGTCCATGTGCCTGAAGGCTACCCTTACATTTGATAAGAATGCATATGCTGCCCTTACTACGCCATTTATATGTATTTCTGGAGACAAATCTGCCAGTATGTTTACTCCTAGATCTCTCTCATTTTCTGTCTCTTGAAGTTGTACTCCAGCCACCAAGTAGTCAAGCTTGGGCCTTCTTGCACTTGTACCCATTCTCATTACCTTACATTTTGAAGTATTGAATTTCATTAGCCACTTTTCTGACCACTCATGCAGATTATTTAGATCCTCCTGAAGTTCTCTACCATTGTTCTCGTTTTTACTTTCTTCACAATCTTTGCATCATCTGCAAACATATTCATGAATGAATTTACAGACTCTGGTAGGTCATTTACATATACAAGGAACAAAAGTGGCCCTAAAACTGAACCCTGTGGAACTCCACTACTAACTCTTCTCCATTCATACACTGAGTGTCTTACTCTAACCCTCTGTTCCCTTCCTTCTAAGTAAGTTTTTATCCATTCCAAAACATTTCCACCTATTCTAGCCATTGATTGCAGCTTCCTAATAAGTCTCCCATGTGGAACAGTGTCAAACGCTTTCTGGAAGTCTAGGAATATGCAATCTGCCCAGCCCTCTCTTTCCTGTAAGATTTGGCTTACCTCATCATAAAATTCTAATAAGTTTGTTACTGTTGATCTACCTTCTCTGAAGCCATGTTGCCTCACTGACAAAAAGTTGAAGGATTCCAAGTGAAGAGAGATATGTTTCCTTAGTAGTTTCTCCATAACTTTGCAAACTATGCTGGTCAAGGAAACAGGTCTATAGTTCAGAGCCGTATCCCTCCTTCCCTTTTTGAAGATAGGTATCACATTTGCTTGTTTCCAGCATCTTGGAATCTCCCCCGACTCCAGTGACTCCTTAAATATGATACTTAGTGCCACTGATATTGTGTTTGCGCATTTTTTAAGCACATGAGGGGATATGTCATTGGGACCTGTAGCTTTATGAACATCTAAATCCATCAGCGCTTTGCATACCTCTGTGGCTGTAAGGTTGATGTTCTCTAATACCGGCCCTTGAGCTTCTATCACTGCAATCTGAGGGGGTGGGGTAATTTCTACTGTAAATACTGACTGAAACGCCTTGTTCAATTCTTTGCAGATCTCTTCATCCGTCTCAGTGATGCTTCCATCCGCTCTCTTTAGCCTTAAAACCTGTTGTGTGTGTGTGTGTGTGTGTGTGTGTGTGTGTGTGTGTGTATGTAATTATGTATGTATTCTGCGACTGTTTGACGAGAAGTACGTGAATAATGTAATTCTAATTATCTGACTACGAACGGAAAACAGGAATAACCGAGTACCTTAATTCTTAGGAATAAATACACGCGTAAATGCTAAGGCATTTCGTTCTTCCTATTTTCCCTTCGTAGTCAAATAATCATTATATATATATATATATATATATATATATATATATATATATATATATATATATATATATATATATATATATATATATATATATATATATATATATATATATATATATATATATATATATATATATATAAATGTGTTTCAAAGTTGGAAAGTGGGAGTAAAATGAACAGAGACCTTCAGCATAGTGGGTTTTTCTTTGCTCTTGCTGTTAGCCAAGAGTTTTCCCACTTCTTTTAACACTTTCACTGGTACAGTCGGTAACGCCATATGTATATGGTAGATTCTCTTTGTGCTGTAGGTTCGAATACTGGTAAAAGGGAAGGAGAGAGACAGCTCCAAAACTATGGTCTTGTTTTAGTGACATCATAGATTGCAAAGTTATAGAGAAGCTATGTGATATCACAATTCCCTTCATCTGGAGTCCAATAACTTTTGTTAGTGAGACAAAATAGCTGTAGAGAAGGCAGTTCTGTGCTACCAATCTTATTGGAGTTTTATGATGAGGTAAGCCTAAGCTTACAGTAAAGTGCGGCCATGGCACATTTATTATTTCCAGATTATCAGAAGACGTTTGATGCAGTCCAACATAGTAGAAAAATTATGATGGAAGTTTTAACCAGAATAGGTGGACATGTCTTGGAGTGGATGCAAAACTTATTTAGAAGGGAGCAGAGGGTCAGATATAACACCATACAATGTTTAACTAGGGAAAAGGTTAGCAGTGGGGTTTTACAGGGATCAGCTTTAGGACTGCTTCTGTTCCTTATATTTGTAAATTATCTGTCACAGCTGGTGAATATATATTTAAGTATTTGCAGAAAATGCAAAGATTGTGAAGAGAGTAAGAGACAAAAATAGTATCCAAATAACTTCAGGAAGGCCTTAAAGGTCTTTTGGAATGGTTAGGCAAGTGGCTAATGAGGTTTAATACTTTAGAATGTAAAGTACCGACGATGGACAAAACTCTTAGGAGAGCCATGTTTGGTTATTCAATAGTACGAAAGGAACTTCAAGAATGTGTGAAAGGAAAAGATATAGGGGTGAATTTGTAGGCAGATTTGTCCCAGAAATGCTTATAAATGGTGTTGGAAAGGCAACAATAAGGGTAACCCTGAGGGATATGGTCAAAGAAATGGTCAGATGTATATGCTATGTGAGGCCCAAGCTTGAATATGCAATGTCCTTTTCGAATTCTCACTAAGCTGGTGATATAGAGATACATAATCTCAGTTTTTAGGATAAACTGAAGGAGTTAGACTTACCACCATTTGATTTGTAAAGTCCTCTGTGATTTTTGCAGAGTGAGTAGTGAGTGTTACTTTTATATAGGTGACTCTTTCGCTAGGGGTCATAGTTTTAAACTTCATTAGAATATTTCTATGTAAAATGTAAGGAGGAATTTTTTTTTTATTTTTTATTTTGGTGCAAGAATAACTAACTGATAATTAAAATTTACTGAGCCATGAAACCGATTGATATGATAAATTTTAGAGTAAAATATTAAACCGACCAGGAGACGGGGAATAATAGGCATAGGTGTTCTCCTCATGAGTACAATTAGGTTACTAAGATTAAAGATATACGGGCCCGATTTCTTAAACAGTGTAAACCTAGGATACCATATTGTTAGTTAGCTAGACACACAAATGGATTTCATAAACGTATCTGACGCGGTTCTGTGTATGGCTAGGATCCCACATGGGATCCTAGCCATACACAGCACCGCGTCAGATGCGCTTATGAAATCCATTTGTGTATGTCTAGCTAACTAACAATATGGTAGCCTAGGATTACACTGTTTAAGAAATCGGGCCACAGTGTGGTTAGTGCATCTTTATATGAATTGCTGTTTTTTTTTTATATATTTGTAGCCGAGGTGTAAGTTTACTTTAAATAGTATTTGTTAGCAGATAATGATTTTTTTATTTGTATGCAAACACGTGTCAGTGAATTTGTCTTTGTATTTGTAAATCTGTGAGAATTGCTGATGAAATTACTATAATTTTATTAGGGCCATTTTGGATATGTATTTTCTACTTGTGTGAATGTGTATGTACATTGTACATCATTGTGTGTGTGTGTGTGTGTGTGTGTGTGTGTGTGTGTGTGTGTGTGTGTGTGTGTGTGTGTGTGTGTGTGTGTGTGTGTGTGTGTGATTACCTAATTGTGCTTACGGGAAAGAGCCCAAAGGTCGTATCTTCCCGTCTCCTGATCGGTTCCATTTTGTATTTAGTGATACTTATCATACCTGTCCTTAAAACTATGGATTGAGTTAGCATTAACTATCTCCTCGCTTAGCGAATCCCAATTATCATCTACTCTTACACTAAAAAAGTACTTTTTTACTACCTGCAAAGAAGTTTTCTTACGTAGCTTCAAACTATGACCTCTAGTTCTAGTGCCAGCCATATCAAACTATCTATCCCTATTCACTCTATCATAACCATGAAGGAATTTAAAGACTGTCACCATATCCCCCCTCAATCTTCTAGCTTCGAGTGATGGTAAGTCTAATTCCCTCAGCCTCTCATCATAACTGAGATTGCGCATTTCTGGCACCAGTTTCGTGGAATGTCTTTGAACTTTTTCAAGCTTAGCTACGATAAGAGTAATAATGATTGTTCCGTGGCGTCATCTCTATGTATAATACAAAAACAATAAAACTTTTCTTTTCAATATTTTGTTTCCTTTGAAATGACAAAAAAAAAAAAGCTAGAACCTAAGGGTTAATATGTTGAAGTTTTCACAACTAATTATGAAGTCTTTTCTTGTATTTTATCTCAATGTTACCAAAAATACTACAGATTACTTCGTGATAATTGAGTTATGAACCATACCTCTTCATGGGTTTAATTTTTTTTTCATATTAGAAAACGCTCTCTCTCTCTCTCTCTCTCTCTCTCTCTCTCTCTCTCTCTCTCTCTCTCTCTCTCTCTCTCTCTCTCTCTCTCTCTCTCTCTCTCTCTCTCTCTCTCTCTCTCTCTCTCTCTCTCGTTTTCGTCAGTTTGGAATTTCCCTTGATAGTAACTCTATATGCTTAATTTAAGGCAAGCCTTTTTAACGCTATGCCGAAAATAAACCTGTCTTTTAAATCCTATTACGATGGAGAGAGAGAGAGAGAGAGAGAGAGAGAGAGAGAGAGAGAGAGAGAGAGAGAGAGAGAGAGAGAGAGAGAGAGAGAGAGAGAGAGAGAGAGAGAGAGAGAGAGAGAGAGAGAGAGAGAGATAATGCTTGGCTGCTTTCAGATGGAAATGTAACCTGACAGTAAAAAATAAAAATAAAATAAAAAGGTCTTTCTGCGAGTTCAAGTGTTTAACGTTATTTTAGTTTAGTTATTTGTATGTCAAAATTTACTATTTTCAATAATATTCACGTTTATTTCTAGAAACTTGAACTTCTGGGCCCAAGGGAGGTTATGTCTGCTATGGTCAGATTTCAACATCTCTATTGAGGGCTTTTCCCACATTCATCTGAGGTCGTTGTTCCTTGCTAGCTATTTGGAATGCAGTGTTGTGTTTGTCTCGAATGTGTCACTCCCCAATGCCTTTTGTGACACCGACACTTTCCATTGATCTGGGCTTGGGATCGGCAACCGAGTTGAGCTGTTTGCAACTCCTGCGCTATATATATATATATATATATATATATATATATATATATATATATATATATATATATATATATATATATATATATATATATATATATATATATATATATATATATATATATATATATTTATATATATATATATATATATATATATATATATATATATATATATATATATATATATATATATATATATATATATATATATATATATAAGCTATTTTCCCTTTATAAGGTGAGTGGCTGAATCAAAGGCAATTTACTTTTGACTCTTTGGGATGAGAAAATACAGCGGAGGGGAGTCCCACTCCCCTCACTCCGTCCCATTTAGTTGACTTTTACGACACGCAGGGGAATACTGAGGAATTATGCTAGCCCCCTCCCTCCTGGGGTGTATATATATATATATATATATATATATATATATATATATATATATATATATATATATATATATATATATATATATATATATATATATATATATATATATGCACAATTATACATATATATATATATATATAATATATATATATATATATATATATATATATATATATATATATATATATATATACAATAGTTTTTGCACATTTCTTAATCATTGTACTTCGATGTTTTAAAGGTACTGTTCCACCATTGAGTATAGCATAATGGTTCATATTCCTTGACAATGCTGACTACCCTTCCCTTCATATGCCTATCTGGCTCTGGCTAAGAGAGTCTTTACGAGCCTCGTTGTTTACTCTTGCTTTTTTCTACATCTCACTGTGTGTTTGTGTGTTTACCTAATTGTTTACCTAAGTGTGCTTACGGGAAAGAGCCCAAAGCTCGTATCTTCCCGCCTCCTGATCGGTTCCATTTTATACTTAGTGATACTTATCATACCTGTCCTTAAAACTATGGATTGAGATAACATTAACTACTTCCTCGCTGAGCGAATTCCAATTATCAACTACTCTTACACTATGTGTGTGTGTGTGTATTTACCTAATTGTATTTACCTAATTGTGTTTACGGGAAAGAGCCCAAAGCTCGTATCTTCCCGTCTCCTGATCGGTTCCAATTTATACTTAGTGATACTTATCATACCTGTCCTTAAAACTATGGATTGAGATAGGATTAACTACCTCCTCGCTTAGCCAATTCCAATTATCAACTACTCTTACACTGAAAAAGTATTTCCTTACATCCTGCAAAGAAGTTTTCTTACGAAGCTTCAAGCTATGACCTCTAGTTCTGTGTGATTACCTAATTGTGATTACCTAATTGTGTTTACGGGAAAGAGCCCAAAGCTCGTATCTTCCCGTCTCTTCATCGGTTCCATTTTAGACTTAGTGATACTTATCATACCTGTCCTTAAAACTATGGATTGAGATAGCATTAACTACCTCCTCGCTTAGCCAATTCCAATTATCAACTACTCTTACACTGAAAAAGTATTTCCTTACACCCTGCAAAGAAGTTTTCTTACGAAGCTTCAAGCTATGACCTCTAGTTCTGTGTGATTACCTAATTGTGATTACCTAATTGTGTTTACGGGAAAGAGCCCAAAGCTCGTATCTTCCCGTCTCCTGATCGCTTCCATTTTAGACTTAGTGATACTTATCATACCTGTCCTTAAAACTATGGATTGAGATAGCATTAACTACCTCCTCGCTTAGCGTATTCCAATTGTCAACTACTCTTACACTGAAAAAGTATTTCCTTACATCCTGCAAAGAAGATTTCTTACCAAGCTTCAAACTATGACCTCTAGTTCTAGAGCCAGCCATATCAAAATATCGATCCCTATCCACTCTATCATAACAATGAAGGAATTTAAAGACTGTCACCATATCCCCCCTCACTCTTCTAGCTTCGAGTGATGGTAAGTCTAATTCCCTCAGCCTCTCATCTTAACTGAGATTGCGTATTTCTGGCACCAGTTTCGTGGCATGTCTTTGAACTTTTTCAAGCTTAGCTATGTGCTTTTTCAAGTGCGGATTCCAAAAGGGGGCTGCATATTCGAGTTTTGGCCTCACATAGGTTACATAAATATTTCTGAACATTTCCTTGTCCATGTGCCTGAAGGCTACCCTTACATTTGATAAGAATGCATATGCTGCCCTTACTATGCCATTTATATGTATTTCTGGAGACAAATCTGCCAGTATGTTTACTCCTAGATCTCTCTCATTTTCTGTTTCTTGAAGTTGCACTCCAGCCACCGAGTAGTCAAGCTTGGGCCTTCTTGCACTTGTACCCATTCTCTTTACCTTACATTCTGAAGTATTGAATTTCATTAGCCACTTTTCTGACCACTCATGCAGATTATTTAGATCCTCCTGAAGTTCTCTACCATTGTTCTCGTTTTTTACTTTCTTCACAATCTTTGCATCATCTGCAAACATATTCATGAATGAATTTACAGACTCTGGTAAGTCATTTACATATACAAGGAACAAAAGTGGCCCTAAAACTGAACCCTGTGGAACTCCACTACTGTCTCTTCTCCATTCAGACACTGAGTGTCTTACCCTAACCCTCTGTTCCCTTCCTTCTAAGTAAGTTTTTATCCATTCCAAAACATTTCCACCTATTCTAGCCATTGATTGCAGCTTCCTAATAAGTCTCCCATGTGGAACAGTGTCAAATGCCTTCTGGAAGTCTAGGAATATGCAATCTGCCCAGCCCTCTCTTTCCTGTAAGATTTGGCTTACCTCATCATAAAATTCTAATAAGTTTGTTACTGTTGATCTACCTTCTCTGAAGCCATGTTTCCTTAGTAGTTTTTCCATAACTTTGCAAACTATGCTGGTCAAGGAAACTGGTCTATAGTTCAGAGCCGTATCCCTCCTTCCCTTTTTGAAGATAGGTATCACATTTGCTTGTTTCCAGCAAATGTGTGTGTGTGTGTGTGTGTGTGTGTGTGTGTGTGTGTGTGTGTGTGTGTGTGTGTGTGTGTGTGTGTGTGTGTGTGTGTGTGAGATTACCTAATTGTGATGACCTAATTGTGTTTACGGGAAAGAGCCCAAAGCTCGTATCTTCCCGTCTCCTCATCGGTTCCATTTTATACCTAGTGATACTTATCATACCTGTCCTTTAGACTATGGATTGAGATAGCATTAACTACCTCCTCGCTTAGCGAATTCCAATTATCAACTACTCTTACACTGAAAAAGTATTTCCTTACATCCTGCAAAGAAGTTTTCTTACGAAGCTTCAAACTATGACCTCTAGTGATA
>JAXCGZ010000564.1:10000-17500 GCA_037179515.1 Halocaridina rubra | reverse complement strand
GTAAGTATGCCACTAGATACAGGATCGTTATTATCGGCATCATTTCCATATTTGTTTCCTTACAATGAGAATAATTAGTTCTTAATGAGCAGCAACTATTTGTCCAAAAGAAAACTATATAGTTTGCCTTTGAAAGCTGTGAAGGAGGATGCATTTTTAAGATGCTCTGGAATATTATTCCAGAGTGTTGGCCCTTTGATAGTGATCATCTTTGAACCTGCTTCTGTGTTTGTTCTGTGAATAAAGAGCTCACTGCTCTGTCTTGTGTTGGTTCCCCTTATATCCCTGACTGTTTTTAAATCAAATAGCCAGCTAGGATAATGATGGTCCAAAATTTTGAATACAAAAACATAAATAGCATAAGCGACCTTATTTTCTGCCCGCAGCCACCCAAGTTTATTGAGAGCTGGTGTGATGTGGTCATATTTTCTTATTCCTCCCAGGGCAACTCGAGCTGCAAAGTTAATAAGCTTCTGTATTCTGTTTATCTGAGTCTTAGTGGTAGCTCCCCAAACAGTTGTGCAGTAATTAATGTGACTTAGGGCTAGAGATTCAACAACAGTTATTCGAGTGGTAGTCTCAAAATTGTCTTTTATACGTGATAAGTACATTAATGTTCCTGTAACCTTTTTGCATACTTTATCTATGTGGGAATCAAACAACATGTGGTTATCAAAGTGAATTCCTAGGTTTTTGACTGTTTTGCTAGGTGTGATAATATTGTCGCAAAAATTAATTGTTGTGTTTTCTGGAATTTGTGCTATGTGGAACCTTGAACCAATAAATATGCACTGTGTTTTACTTTCGTTAATTAACAGCCCAATTTCTTGGAAATAGGTTTTAATTTTTGACAGAGTGTTTTCTGCTCTTAAAGTTAGCTCTGGGAGATTATTAATATCACCACTAAGGAGTAGTTGAGTGTCATCTGCATATTGTACGACTAGACAGTCAGAAATGAAAGAAGATAGATCATTTACGTAAATGGAGAAGAGGATAGGACCAAGTACTGATCCCTGTGGAACACCAAATGATACATTTTATGGCACCGAGATAATGTTGTTAAGACATATGGACTGTTTACGATTAGATAGATACTCGCTAAACCAGCTTGGATCAATATTTAAGTTAATACATTTACTTAAAAGAATTTCATGGTTTACACTGTCGAAGGCTTTTGTAAGTCTAATAAAATTAGCAAAGATATTTTTTTCATATCTATATTATTATATATACTATTCGTAACTTTAAGCAGTGCAGTTTCCGTCGAGAGTTTTGGTCTGAAACCATGTTGGCTAATCGTTAGTAGTCTATTTGATTCTAAATATGACATAAGTTGGCATGCAACAATTTTTTCTAATATTTTAGTGAAAATAGGTAGCAGGGAAATGGTACGATAGTTTGTCACATCTTCTCTGTCCCCCTTTTTATGCAGAGGTATTACATGTGCTATTTTCCAAGAGTCAGGAAACTTTTTAGTAACAAGGGAAGTGTTCATAATAGTTAGAATATAGGATGCAATCATGGGTAGAGCATCTTTGATGAACTGAAATGGTATACCATCTGAACCATAAGAGCCAGAGTTTCTTAGGCTCTTTATGGTAAGAATTAGGGTAGCACAATCGATAGGAATTATCTTGAAGTACTCTCTTGTGTTTTCATTGGAAGAATTGTCATTTAAGCAATTACTCATATTCACTGAGTTGATGTTTACTTGAGTTTTTTCATATGTATTTTTGCCAACGTTAGCAAAATAGTTATTAAAGTTTTCTGCTTTGTCTTTCAACTCCGTAATATTTTCATAACTTTCTGAGGTACTCTTTTCATTTGGTATCATGCTTCTTATCACTTTCCATGTTGCTGCTGTATAATGTCTAGAGTCATTAAATTGTTTTTTGTAAAAGTCTTTTTTACTTACACTGATGAGAGATCTGACACTTTTCTTTTCTGTTTTATAACGTTCTCGGAGAGTCATATCATATCTATTCATTTTTAGCTCTTTTTGTAGAAGAAAGAGGGATACGAGACAGATTACGAGTAGCAGATGAAGGTTGTGAAGAAAAGGCAGAGGAAAAATGAAGGGTAGAATCATCAGCAAAGGCATGAAGAAGAGAGGAAGATGGGGATTGTAGAAGATAATTGATGAAGAGAAGGAACATATTTGGTTAAAAAACAAAGCTCTGTGGAACACCACTGGTAACAGAGAAAGGGCTAGATGTTGCACCATGAACAACTACAGATATAAAACGGTCAGTAAGAAAACTGGTAATCAGAGAACAGAGAAAAGGGGTAGAGCCATTAGCAGGGAGTTTGGCCAACAGAGCCTTGTGCTAGACTCTGTCAAAAGCCTTAGATATATCAAGTGCAATGACGAAGGATTCCTCATTGTTACCCAGAGAAGATGACTACACATGAGTAAGATAGGACATTAGGTCACCAGTTGATCTTGCCTTGCGAAAACCATACTGGTGATCGGAGATAAGCGACTTAAATTCAAGACGTTTCAAGAAGTGAAAATTGAGCAAAGTTTTTGAGAACTTTAGTGATAGCAGAGGTTAGGGCAATAGGTCGGTAGTCGGAAGGAATAAAGTGGTCACCCTTCTTATGAACAGGTAGAACTAGATCATGCTTCCAAGATGAAGGAAAGATACTGGTTGAGAGAATGAGGCAAAAAAGACAGCAATGCACGGGAGTTCATCTGCAAACTCATTAATGAACCTTGCAGGGATACCATTGGGACCAGATGCCTTGTTCGTCATTAACGCATGGAGAACCTTATGAAGTTTCCGTGAAGAAAGGATAAGGGAGGGCATAGGGTTAGAGAGGGGTAAAGAATGAGGGACAGGTAGTTACCATGGCTCAAATCGCTTACAAAAGAGTAGGCAGAAAAATGAGAACCAAAGAGAGTGGCTTTGTCAGTGGGAGAACAAGTTATAGAACCATCGAAATGATTGAGAGGGAGAAAGTTTGAGTTACAAAAGTCTTTAGAGGAGTTAAGGTCATCAACTTACCTTCTTATAAAGGAAGCTTTAGACCTTCAAATTTGAGCAGTACAGCGATTCCTAGCTGTAATAAAAGTGGAACGAGTTAAATCAGAAAGAGAGGCTTGATACGACCAGTGTGCCTGATCCCTTGCCTGAATAGCAATGGAGCAGGCTCGGTCAAACTAAGGATTAGGGGGGAAAAGTTTTTATAGAGAAGGGGATGAATGCCTCCATTTCCAAGGTTATGATATTGGCAACTTTTTAGGGCTACCTGATCATGGTTGCAGGATTGAAAGCAGTAGTCATCCTGTGGAAAGTCAAAGAGGAAATTACACAAATCTTCACACTGGGTACGCTCAAAGTACCAAAGGCAGGGCTGAGTTGGAGGAGTTGATAGAGGGGGAATGAAAATGGAAGAGATTGAGATCAAAGAGTGGTCAGATTTACCAATAGGGGAAAGCACAGAATACAAGTTTGAAGGATTAGAAGTAAGACACAGGACAAGAGTGTAGGCTGTATGTTTGTGTCGATCAGGAACACAAGTAGGATGTTTGATAATCTACTCCAGATCATGAGTAATAGAGAAAGCAAAGGCCTCACTTACTCCCACATCAGTGTGAGAAGAATTAAGCCACTCACTGTGGTGTACCCTGAAGTCCCAAATATAGAGAACTTCAGCATGTGGGTGAGAAGATTGCAAGGACTCATGTCAAGAGGACAGATATTCAAAGAAAGACACAAAGTCAGTGGAGTTGGGAGAACAGTGGCTGAAGCAAAGGAATGTAGTGGTAGTGGAGCATAGATTTTCAGCCAGAGAACATCAAGGTCAGGAGATTCAAAGTCCATGAGCCTTACATAGGAGTGTTAGTGTTGTAGTAGGCACGGACCCCACCTTTGGAACGGAATCGAGTATACAGGTTATAGTGAGAGATTTGAAATGTGTCAGTGGAAGCATGGCTAGACAGCTGGGTTTCGGAGAGAAGGAGGAAGTTAGGGAGGGATGTACCCTAGTGCTCTTCCACAGATGATGGATTAGAGTTCAGACAACGAATGTTAGTAAAGTGAAGAGTGAAAG
Source organism: Halocaridina rubra (assembly GCA_037179515.1). Lineage (NCBI taxonomy): Eukaryota > Metazoa > Arthropoda > Malacostraca > Decapoda > Atyidae > Halocaridina > Halocaridina rubra. Next base: position 13,444 of record JAXCGZ010000564.1, on the reverse strand, counting down.
ATACAGATCTATCAGGAGGTGCAAGGTTAGGGGAGAACCATTACTACCACCAAGCGTGTCTACCCTCACTCCAGTAGTGGAGTCAGCGAGATCCACGGAGATTCTTAGCACCCTTCTATGCCGGGTACTGGGGGCCATAAACTGTGGATTTTCCATATATGTAGCAAAAATGAGGAAAAAGTGAGCAAAAAGGAACAGATATGGGAAGTGTTGTGACTTGCCAAATGGAGTGGGATAGAAAGAGATGTGTAGCGAATATGCCACAATATTCGGTTTAGATGTAGGCATAAGGAAGAGAACCGAGTCCAAAGGAAGACTCAACCTGGAACTGTTTGGACCAGTCCTAGTTGAATCCGTAGTACCTTCAGTCGTAGTATTTTAACAGGCGGCTGCGGCAATGGCCAAATGCTATTCATAATCATAATCATGAGCCATTTTGCTCATTACAAGGGGAGTGGCTGAGTCAAGGAAAAAGTCCCCACCTCTTTGGGAATAGACAATATAGAGAAGGAGATTCCCAGTCCCCTCGTTCCGCCCCATTTAGTCAACTCTTACAACATGCAGGAGGAACCCGGAAGAATAATTCTAGTCCCCCCTCCCTCAGGGAGAACAATTATATATATATATATATATATATATATATATATATATATATATATATATATATATATATATATATATATATATATATATATATATATAGTAAGGAAGCCCATCAGTGAAACAAAACTTATAAAACAATGCTATATTTCGGATCCTAACTGGATCCCTTCTCAAGCACAACTTGAGAAGGGATCCAGTTAGGATCCGAAATATAGCAGTGTTTTATAAGTTTTGTTTCACTGATGGGCTTCCTTACTATTTAGTGCTGTATGCTAACAGTTTGTACTTATATATATATATATATATATATATATATATATATATATATATATATATATATATATATATATATATATATATATATATATATATATATATATATATATACTTGCATGCTTGTTTGTGTGTTTATGGTGTTTATAATCCAATAGCAAGCAAATTCCAGTCTTTTCATTTTGTGGGAATTGCAATTGTTATTTTCTTTAAAACTATCCAGTGTTCCAGTTATGCATCAAAATTTATTATTATTATTATTTAATAATAATAATAATAATAATAATAATAATAATAATAATAATAATAATAATAATGATAATAATGATAATAATGATAATAATAATAATAATAATAATAATAATAATAATAATAATAATAATATAATAATAATAATAATAATGAAGGTTGTCTGATGAAACTCCAAAAGGTGCTAGTTAATCAGTATGTGTATTGGTGTAGCAAAAATATTCCTAGCCTTTCGGAGGCTACTGCCTCCATCAACTTGAAGGGAAGTTTCAATTAATAAGCTTTACCTCATCAGTAATGGAGGCCGTGTATTCTTGTATATACATACACCTTTTGGGGTTTTATTGGACAGCCTTCATTTGTAGGCTACTTTACTATTGCTTCTTATATTCGATGATGATAACAATAATAATAATAATAATAATAATAATAATAATAATAATAATATTAATAATAATAATATTAGGTATTATTATTATTATTATTATTATTATTATTATTATTATTATTATTATTATTATTATTATTATTATTATTATTATTTTTATTATTATTATTATTATAATTATTATTATCATTATTTATATTATTATTATTATTATTATTATTATTATTATTATTATTATTATTATTATTATTATTATTATTATTATTATTATTATTATTATTATTATTATTATTATTATTGTAACTAAAGATTTTCCCACACAAACGCACATACTTATAATGGTTTAGCATTTTATCAAATTTACTTATTTATATATTTATTTATTTTTGTAATTATTTCATATCTTTGTTTATAACACAAAAGGCTTTGATTGCAGATACTGTCATGCATAGAAAGGAAAATATAGTAGATAGAAGTAGACGTTTTAGGAAAATAAATAAATATAAAATGACACAGCTTTTCAGAAAGCAAAGGTTGTGAAAATATATGTATTCTCTTGGGCAGCAAGCGAGCTTAGCTTTTTGCCGGTCTAAATATCGGCTCAATGAAGAAGGTTGGTGTAAGGAATGAATTTCGGCCTCAGTACTTTCAGTCATCACCCACACAAGTCTCCAATACGCTAGAAGCAATCCCTTATGACCATGTGAAAAGATCTATCTATATGCAAGAACCATTATTCCCCCTTATAAAGAGGGTGGTTGAGTCAAAGAAAAATATTTTCCTTTCGTGGAAAAGAAATTATAGAAGAGAGGATTCCCAGTATCGTCCCTCACCCCCATTAGTAGACTTTTGCGACAAGCAGGGGAACATGGAAGGAGTTTTCTTTCCCCCCTTCAGGAGAGAGTAGTATAAAAATCATACTCGTCTTGATAGAGAGAGAGAGAGAGAGAGAGAGAGAGAGAGAGGAGAGAGAGGAGAGAGAGAGAGAGAGAGAGAGAGAGAGAGAGAGAGAGAGAGAGAGAGAAGAGAGAGAGAGAGAGAGAGAGAGAGAGGCTATGATCTATAGCAACGTCATAAAGAAAACCTCAAAAGTAAATTTAGGAATTTTTTTCGTTTCCTTTTCTTGACCGTGAGAGAGAGAGAGAGAGAGAGAGAGAGAGAGAGAGAGAGAGAGAGAGAGAGAGAGAGAGAGAGAGAGAGAGAAATTGATCCTTGTCAATCCAGTTAAGAGAAAGTAAATAATATAGTGGGAACGACCTTTTTTTTTCCCTTCAGTGCCTTTTTTTCCCCCATTTTTTTCCCTTTAGGTAATTACCTGTGCAATTTCTCCTCTTAACGAAGTTTTTAATCGGTTAAAATACGTGATCTAGTTTCCCCCGTCTCTCTCTCTCTCTCTCTCTCTCTCTCTCTCTCTCTCTCTCTCTCTCTCTCTCTCTCTCTCTCTCTCTCTCTCTCTCTCTCTCTCTCTCTCTCTCTCTCTCTCTCTCTCTCTCTCTCTTACATTTTCGTCTCAATGAAGTTACTCTTTCTTTGATTTATGTTAACAGTCTCATGCTCTGTAATTTCTGTTAGTGATATAGAAACAAGTGTTTGATTGTTTTGTTGATGTTTGCTAACATGGATACTCGAGTCTTTGATTTGCAATGTTTTTTTATGTGTTTTTATTGGATTTGTTATGGGCGAATCCTCTTATTTGTCGTTCTAAGTCCGTATATGCAAGGAAATGGTAACTGTTGTTGTTGTTGTTGCGTTGTTGCCTTTGTTCTTGGTGTTTTTGCTTTGCTTGTTATTCGATTTAGACAATTCCTCTCCTTTGTTATTGTACAGGGTGTCCACAAAGTCTGGGTACATAGGAAATTGCACTATGCAGACCTATTCAATCGAGTTCACCTGAATTTTGTAAAGCGCATCAAATTATGCATTGAAAATGA
>JAXCGZ010000564.1:0-5000 GCA_037179515.1 Halocaridina rubra | reverse complement strand
TTTTTTTCTATCTTTTCTTTTACCTTTTCCGCTTTCTTATTCAGTTCAGTCACTTTTAGCATATCTCTTCCTCCTTCCATTTTCCTCTTTCTCCACCTTTCGTCCACTCTCACTCTACCTTCCACTAAATGATGATCAGAGATTCACATCCTGCGCTCTTCCACTCACCCTCTTGTACATCACTACATAATTCATTAATGCTCTGTCAAGTACACTCACTCTTCCTTCTGCTAAATGATGATCAGATATTTCATCACTAACTCCATCAATACAAGCATATTCAATACTCTTCCACTCACAGTCTTGTCCACCACTACATAATCTATTAATGCTCTGTCAACTATTCTACACTTTGGCAATCTACTCTGACCCGTTTACAGTAATTAAGACCCGTCTTTTTAAACAGTAAAAGTAATCAACATCTCTCTTAACACATTTTCTATAATTTTCTCCCTGTTCTCATTTCTAGCAGGTACTCCATACTTCCCAATAACAGCATCAAATAACTCATTCCTTGCTCTAGCATGCAAATCTCACATCAACACCGCGTTCACATTCATTCCTAGGTCCTTCACAATTTTGTTTAAATTTTTCCAAAAATTCATCTCTTTTCTTCTCACATCTTTCGCTACCAGGACCATGCGCAATCACTAATGCCCAAGGCTCCCATTCCATTATAGCTCTAACCCATATAATCCTTCATGACACTTCCTTCCACTCAATTACACACTTGCTAATCTCTTCACTCATCAGTAAAGCCACTCCTTCTCTTCCTCGCCCTTTCACAACTCCAGATACCTATTTTTTTTTAACCATACCTCAACTCGTTTCACTCAATGCTAACACGTCCATTCATCTTTTCACTAACATACTACCAATTTCTTCCCTATTACTCTCACTCACGCCACAACCACGCACATTCAGAGACCCAATTGACTAGCATTTTGGCAGGAGTTCTTCTACTACAATAACCCTCTGTGCTTTAAATCACTGCTAGAAGCAAATCACTGAGGGAAATTCCCAGTCTCTCACTCTGAACCCATGTAGTCGACTTCCACGACACGCTGGGGAACACGGGGGAGGTATTATTATACCCCACCTCAGAGGAAAAAGAGCTCACAGATGCAAGGCTGTGCCATGAAACAGCCCAACATCCAGGAGCGATGGCTACAAGGTTATCTACCCCGGCGTAATGTAGATATACCTGACAAGAAACTAATAAAACTTCACACCTTAATAATAATAATAATAATAATAATAATAATAATAATAATAATAATAATAATAATAATAATAATAATGATAATAACAGTGATAATACTGCTGTTTCATTTATTCTCTCGTTCTTGACTTTATATTTTATGTTTATTCTGCGCTTTTATATTTGTGGTTTCGCGATATAGTTAACCACGCCATATAATATGCTTGGTGAAAGTGTTCCTATGCATGTACCAACTTATGCACAGAATTATGTTTAATGGAATCTTGATTATTCCCTTCAGGCTAAATTGTTTGGATTATAGAGAGATTTGGAAGAGTGTGTGTGTGGATTACCTAATAGTGATTACATAATTGTGCTTACGGGAAAGAGCCCAAAGCTCATATCTTCCCGTCTCCTGATCGGTTCCATTTTGCACTTAGTGATACTTATCATACCTGTCCTTAAAACTATGTGTTGACTTAGCCTTACCTACCTCCTCGCTTAGCGAATTCCAATTATCAACTACTCTTACATCCTGCAAAGAAGTTTTCTTATGAAGCTTCAAACTATGGCCTCTAGTTCTAGTGCCAGTCATATCAAAATATCAATCCCTATCCACTCTATCAAAAACATGAAGGAATTTTAAAAGTGTCACTATATCCCCCATCAGTATTCTAGCTTCAAGTGATGGTAAGTCTAATTCCCTCAGCCTCTCGTCACAACTGAGATTGTGTATTTCTGGCACTAGTTTCGTGGCATGTCTTTGAACTTTTTCCAGTTTAGCTACGTGCTTTTTCAAGTGCGGATTCCAATAGGGGGCTGCATATTCAAGTTTTGGCCTCACTTAGGTTACATGAATATATCTCAACATTTCTTTGTCCATGTGCCTGAAGGCTACCCTTACATTTGCTAAGAAAGCATAGGCTGCCCTTACTATGACATTTATATGCATTTATGGAGACAAATCTGCCAGTAAGTTTACTCCTAGATCTCTCTCATTCTCTGTCTCTTGAAGTTGTACTCCTGCCATTGAGTAGTCAAGCTTGGGCCTTCTTGCACCTATACCCATTCTCATTACCTTACATTTTGAAGTATTGAATTTCATTAGCCACTTTACCGGCCACTCATGCAGACTGTTTAGATCTTCCTGAAGTTCTCTACCATTGCTCTCGTTTCTTACTCTCTTCACACTCTTTACATCATCTCAAAGATATTCATGAATGAATTTACAGACTCTGGTAGGTCATTTACATATACAAGGAACAAAACTGGCCCTAAAACTAAACCCTGTGGAACTCCACTACTAACTCATCTCCATTCAGACACTGAGTGTCTTACTCTAACCCTCTGTTCCCTTCCTTTTAAGTAAGTTTTTATCCATTCCAAAACATTTCCTCCCCTTCTAGCCATTGCTTGCAGCTTTTTAATAAGTCTCCCATGTGGGACAGTGTCTTATGCGCTCTGGAAGTCTAGGAATATGCAATCTGCCCAGCCCTCTCTTTCCTGTAAGATTTGGCTTACCTCATCATAAAATTCTAATAAGTTTGTTACTGTTGATCTACCTTCTCTGAAGCCATGTTGTCTCACTGACAAAAAGTTGAAGGATTCCAAGTGAAGAGAGATATGTTTCCTTAGTAGTTTCTCCATAACTTTGCAAACTATGCTTGTCTAGGAAGCTGGTGTATAATTTAGAGCTGTATCCCTCCTTCCCTTTTTGATGATAGGTATCACGTTCACTTGTTTCCAGCATCTTGGAATCTCCCCTGACTCCAGTGACTTTTTAAATATGATACTTAGTGCCACTGATATTGAGTTTGCGCATTTTTTAAGTACATGAGGGGATATGTCATCAGGACCTGTAACTTTATGGACATCTAACTCAATCAGTGCTTTGCATACCTCTGTGGCCGAAAAGATGATGTTCTCTAATACCGGCCCTTGAGCGTCTATCTCTGCAATCTGAGGAGGTGGAGTATTTTCTACTGTAAATACTGACTGAAACTCCTTGTTCAATTTTTGCAGATCTCTTCATCCGTCTCAGTGATGCTTCCATCCGTTCTCTTAAGCCTCAAAACCTGTTCTTTTACCTTCATTTTCCTCAGATAAAGCTGTGGAAAAGCTTAGGATTTTCTTTAGCCTTTCTGGTGATGTCCCTTTCATAGTCTATCTCTGCCTCTCTTCTTTTGCTTAGGTAATAATTTCTTGCTCTCTTGTAGGCTTGCCAGGCATTTATGTTTTTTCTCCTCCTATACCTTTTCCAGCATTGTCTCTCCACTCCTTAGCTTTTTTACACTCATCATCAAACCATTTCTCTCTGGCATGAATTACACCTACTTTGGTGGCAGGTATGCAGCAATCTACTATCTTCCCATATTTCTCACAAAAGATGTTGTACATTTCTTGTACAGATTTGTTGCAAAATAAGGTCCTCCAGTGAATAATTGTAAAAAGCACATTCTTTTTTATGTAATCTCCTTTCAGATAGTTCCTCCTCATGTCCTCAGTGCCTCTACTCTCAGGTAGAACATCTTCAATGAAATACTCCATCAACAACACACAGTGGTCACTCTTTCCAGATGGTGGTTTATACTCAATTTTTTCTATATCCAACACATTCTGTGAATACTAGATCAAGTAGTGATGGCTCATCCTCACCTCTGGCCCTTCTTGGTTCCATTACATGTTGGTGTAGGAAACTGCCTTATACGCAATCTAGGAATCTTGCCCCGAATGAGTCCTCACCACTGCGTGGGACAATATTTATCCAATCTATCTCTTTATGATTAAAATCTCCCACGATAAAAATCCTACCTTTTCTCTCCTGTGCCATGTTAACAACTGAGTTTTTGACTTCAGTAGCACCTATATGACTTTCCTCATAAACTTCTAGCCTATTCTGGTTTCTTGGTGGGTTATATACAACAGTTATTATAATGCTCTCTGACCCAGTATTTATGCAAGCAACAAGAGATTCCTTGAACTCACTTTCTATAGCCAAGTTTATTTCTTCAACTTGAATCCTTTCACTTATGAGCAATGCTATCCCCCCACCAGTCATCTCAGATCTTTCATCCCTTAATATGTGACAGTGTTTAAGTCCTCACTCAACTTAGTCTCTGAAACTGCTATTATATCTGCCTTGCTGTTGTGAATCCTATCTTTTAACTCTACTGCCTTACCAGCTAGTCCATCAGCATTTGTGTATAACAATCTTAAAGAGGCCCCATCCCCTGATCTTCTGTCATTATCTTCTTTATCTCCCCTTTGTCTGGAAGAACTCTGAAATTAAAATTTTTCTTCTCTTCTTCATATCTTTCCTCATTTAACCTTCTACCTCTGGCAACAAGTTTTTGATCCTTTCCATCCCTTCCTGTGTTCTGTATTGTCTAATAGACACTTCTTTGAAGTCTTGAGGGTCTTTTAGACTTTTTTCTTCATCAATATTTCTCTACATGTGTCCCTTCTCTCAAAGGTTACTTTTGTTGGTCTGCTTTCCCTCCCTATAATATTTACCTTGTTGGTGAATGTTTACTATATCCTCAGGACCACAAACTACTCCAAGTTTTCTTATCAGGTCTACAACCCAAGCTTTATTTTCTTCAAGTCTCCCCTACAATGTTGGCTCTGGGATTTCTTAAGCCTGAGATTACCACTGTCTTCTCTTTATCAAGTGCCTGTTTAATCAGTGTATTTGCCCTTTCCATCACAATGTCTTTAATTTTTCCGAGTACTATTCCTTTATAGTCAACTGTTTGTATGTTTTCCAGTGCCACCACCTGTGTGTGTGTGTGTGATTACC
>JAXCGZ010000563.1:50000-56354 GCA_037179515.1 Halocaridina rubra | reverse complement strand
TCTGGAATAATATTCCAGAGCATCTTAAAAATTCATCCTCCTTCACAGCTTTCAAAGGCAAACTATATAGTTTTCTTTTGGACAAATAGGTTGCTGCTCATTAAGAACTAATTATTCTCATTGTAAGGAAACAAATATGGAAATGATGCCGATAATAACGATCCTGTATCTAGTGGCATACTTAATACTTTATTATTAACATTATTGTTAACATTTTTATTACAGCATTATTATTTTCTATGAAAGCTACATTTAATTTAACTATATGTCTAACCCTCTTATTTATTAGTTTAAATTACATGTCTACTTATAAGTTACTATTAATGTTGAATAACCATTGTACAAAATGGAAAATAAATGTTTGTTTGTTTGTTTGTTTGTTATTGGGTTCAAGGTTCCACATAGCACAAATTCCAGAAAACACAACATTTAATTTTTGCGACAATATTATCACACCTAGCAAATCAGCCAAAAACCTAGGAATTCATTTTGATAACCACATGTTTGATTCCCACATAGATAAAGTATGCAAAAAGGTTACAGGAACATTAATGTACTTATCACGTATAAAAGACAATTTTGAGAGACTACCACTCGAATAACTGTTGTTGAATCTCTAGCCCTATGTCACATTAATTACTGCACAACTGTTTGGGGAGCTACCACTAAGACTCAGATAAACAGAATACAGAAGCTTATTAATTTTTCAGCTCGAGTTGCCCTGGGAGGAATAAGAAAATATGACCACATCACACCAGCTCTCAATAAACTTGGGTGGCTGCGGGCAGAAAACAAGGTCGCTTATGCTATTTATGTTTTTGTACTCAAAATTTTGGACCATCATTATCCTAGCTGGCTAGTTGATTTAAAAACAGTCAGGGAAATAAGGGGAACCAACACAAGACAGAGCAGTGAGCTCTTTATTCACAGAACAAACACAGAAGCAGTTTCAAAGATGATCACTATCAAAGGGCCAACACTCTGGAATAATATTCCAGAGCATCTTAAAAATGCATCCTCCTTCACAGCTTTCAAAGGCAAACTATATAGTTTTCTTTTGGACAAATAGTTGCTGCTCATTAAGAGCTAATTATTCTCATTGTAAGGAAAACAAATATGGAAATGATGCCGATAATAACGATCCTGTATCTAGTGGCATACTTACTACTTTATTATTAACATTATTGTTAACATATTTATTACAGCTTTATTATTTTCTATGAAAGCTACATTTAATTTAACTATATGTATTACCCTCTTATTTATTAGTTTAATTACATGTCTACTTATAAGTTACTATTAATGTTGAATAACCATTATACAAAATGGAAATAAATTTTTGTTTGTTTGCTCTCTCTCTCTCTCTCTCTCTCTCTCTCTCTCTCTCTCCTCTCTCTCTCTCTCTCTCTCTCTCTCTCTCTCTCTCTCTCTCTCTCTCTCTCTCTCTCTCTCTCTCTCTCTCTCTCTCTCTCTCTCTCTCTACACACACACACAATTAGGTAATCACAATTAGGTAATCACACACACACATACACGTGAATGTAGGTATAGCATAAAATACATCTAAATTTGTATAAAGTTTAAACGTTCCGGAAAAGATATTTAACATCAAATGTGTATGACTTTATAGGCCTATTGCTAGGCTTGCCATTATATTCAGTATTGGACATATATTATTTATAGCCCTAAAAAACATACATAGCATCATAATTAATAAATATAAGGCTAATAGATTTGAAAATTATGCTGTAAGTTCCGTTTGCTCTTCAATAGATACTTCAAAAGTGGTTGAAACCAACGTGGTTTAGCAGAATTTAAAGAGTACTTGCTCAGAATCTTTTTTGTAAAGTTTGTTCTTATAAAAACTAATTTCTGCTCGAGATAAAGAAATCCATTATTTTCTTTGTTTATTGTAGTTTTTATTCGCACATTTTCTTAGTATGCTTCATATTTCATTCATTCTCTTTTTCCTTCGCTGTTCGCCTCATTCGTACACTTTTCTTGTATAGTTTCCCTTTGTGAGATTTCGAGGGGCGTGGCTTACCCACGCTAGTACTCAACTTCGCGACAGGGTTTTTTTTATTTCAGGCGCCTTCTTTTTAAGGTAAAATACCCCAAGTTTATCGTAATATAACTTTGGTCCAAGTGTTTTTTTTTTTTTTTTTTACTGTAGATTATGGGGTAGGATATTTTTTTCGTAGATTTATATGAAAATTTTATTATGATTTGAATTTATGTGCTTCAATCTTTGGTTTCTTTTATTCAGGATATGAAAATTAACTTTTTAGGGTAAAACATTCCAAGTGTATGGTAGTAAAACTAGATGGAAGTGGTTATTTAAACTTGAAAAATTTCATTATAGTTTAATCAAATTCATTTTTCTTGTTATTTGGAGATATATAAATGGACATTAAAATACTCTTTATTATTCAGTGTAAGTACAAAACTTTTAGTGAAAGATAGTAATAGATAGCTAAGGAGATATATATAGCTTTTCATTTTGTTTTTTAATATAATTGAGTAATATATATTGAATTACGAACGCTAGCTTGTTTTGCTTCCTAAGCCATATTGTCCTACATTCTCAGTATAAGAAAACACATGTATTTAGGGTATAAAAACTAGGGTGAAATAGCGATCTGTTGTTTGAAATGCGCGTGGATTTCCCCCCTAAGTTGAGTTAACAGCTTCATTGGATTGACTCAAGCCGCTTAGACGCGGTCAGTCGTAATCGTGTCATTGTGAGGGTCGGGTGTACGTCCTCCTAAGCATAGTAATCGCTACTCATTTTGAAGAATATTGTAAGTTCAGTTTAAACAGTGACCTACTATTAATAACTGGTATTCAGACTTACTAACCTATTTAGGGATGTAATATTTCAGTTAGCTAAGACAGCTTAGAATGCGTAATTAACACTTTAATATATAGATTAATTGTGCAGAGTTTTGGCATTTGGATTCAGACGTATGTAGAAATTGCTTGCCTTTGTATTTTGAATAGACTGTTATTTGTAGAATTATGTATTTTTGATTATTTTGGCTTGCTTTGTTTACCTAATTGTGCTTACGGGAAAGACCCCAAGCTCGTGACTTCCCGTCTCCTGGTCGGTTCCAGTTTGTACTTGAAGGTACTTATCATACTGGTCCTTAACACTATGGATTGAGTTAGCATTAACTACCTCCTCGCTTAGCGAATTCTAATTATCAACTATTACACTAAAAAAAATACTTCCTTACATCCTGCATAGAAGTTTTCTTACGAAGCTTCAAACTATGACCTCTAGTTCTAGAGCCAGCTATATCAAAATATCGATCCCTATCCACTCTAGTCATAACCATGTAGGAATTTAAAGACACGTCACCATATCCCCCCTCATTTTTCTAGCTTCGAGTGATGGTAAGTCTATTTCCCTCAACCTTTCATCATAACCGAGATTGCGTATTTCTGGCACCAGTTTCGTGGCATGTCTTTGAACTTTTTCCAGCTTAGCTACGTGCTTTTTCAAGTGCAGATTCCAAAAGGGGGCTGCATATTCAAGCTTTGGCCTCTCATAGGTTACATAAATATTTCTGAACATTTCCTTGTCCATGTGTGTGCGTGCGTGTGTTACCGACAACTGTCTCTTACTACTCCTTGAAAGAGAGAGATAGGAATGAGTGGAGGACGATTGTGCATTTATGACGCAGCCCAAAGGGATTTCTCGCACCTGATGGAGGGGGGTAAACCAGCTGCGGCTGTTGGGCCTCATTGTAGAATATCCTTGCCTGTCTACCTTGTGGGTGACCCAAGCAGGGTGGAAGGGGGAAGAGACGTGGCAACCCTGTATCCCCAAGGAGCTGAGAGGCGTGGTTGAGGTATGAGTGGATCGTGGTGAATGCGCGTTTCTTGGCTCGGCCACTCCCTTACAAGGGGGAATGTGGCATGTGTATATCTGAAACGCTTTTTATGAAATCAACTTTTCTGAAGAGAGAGACTACTGGAAAAAAAAAATGCATCTCTCTTCTAAGTGGAGCTTCCTGGTCTTCGTCTTTTTTCGTGTGATTTGTCCGTTAAATATCCGACCATATTATATTGTTGTAATGTCTTATAATCATTTCTGAGTTGAATAAAAGCTTGGCTCTCACCCAAGTGTACAAGGTTCGATTACCTGAGGTGGGATATGAAGAGGATGATTTCCTCTCTTGACAGGCTTGGTGAATATACTATTAGATGTGTGAGTAAGTGATAGAACAGTATCTTTTAACTTTTTTTTTTCTCAACTTTCGATAAGCGCAAAAATGTGCACACACACAGTTGTTAAAAATTTGCCTTACTTTGATTCTTATGTATGCAGTAGGTTGGTTGTATTAATACAATCGGTTGTAATAATCATGTGCTGTTTTGGACTTATCAATACAGCGATCATGCAATATTTACAGCAGGGACCGCGGTGGCTCAGTGGTAGAACGTGCAAGTTGGGTAGTGGCGAGCTTGACATTCGCGAGTGCGATCCCGCTGCGGGGCGTTTAATAGGGCATCCATATTTAATCCCCCAACTCCAACCTGTCTTTGTCCACCAGCCTTAATCCCCTAGCTTTAACTTGTTTTTGTCGACCAGCCTTAATGATCCAGCTCCAACTTTTATTTGTCCACCCCCATCGGAAGGGGTTTAATTGTTATACATATGACCGAAATTTTTTGTATTAATCTTGCAATTTCCTGACGTGTATATATATATATATATATATATATATATATATATATATATATATATATATATATATATGTGTGTGTGTGTGTGTTGACACAGTTATTATTGTGTATGTAGTGTTGATTATTATTATTATTATTATTATTATTATTAGTAGTAGTAGTAGTAGTAGTAGTAGAAGTATTATCTCAAAGGGAAAACCTAGACTATGCTTATTACCAGAAATCTCTGTGGGAAACCCAGAGTACTCGTATCGTGATTATGAAAAAAGAAAAGTTACATCTTGCCATGCCAAGTAGTCTATTGATCCAAAGCACAAAGTACTGAGTCTCTCTCTCTCTCTCTCTCCTCTCTCTCTCTCTCTCTCTCTCTCTCTCTCTCTCTCTCTCTCTCTCTCTCTCTCTCTCTCTCTCTCTCTCTCTCTCTCTCTCTCTCTCTCTCTCTCTCTCTCTCTCTCTCTTGCCTTGCACATCTTACTCATTGTTGTTAAGCAAATACTGTAGTTATTTTGAGTGATAAATATTTGTATATCGTTTATTTTTTTTATCTTTCCCTGTGCCACCACGAGTGAATAAACAAGGACATGCGTTAGGATAATGAAACCATTATTAGTAGAAATAAATTCTTTCCCTCTATTGTTTACCATCGGAAGATGGCTCTGGAATACTTTTGGCAGTCAGTGCCTTTATATATATATATATATATATATATATATATATATATATATATATATATATATATATATATATATATATATATATATATTGTGTATGAATACTGTTTTTGTTAGCTGTTTTATGTAATTTTTATAAAATTCTTACTATTACTTTCGCATTATCATTGTAATGATATGGATATTTAAGAGAAGAATTTATACCACAAAAACAGCGGGAAATGTGAAGTTGAAATATATATATATATATATATATATATATATATATATATATATATATATATATATATATATTTGTGTGTGTGTGTGTGTGTATGTATGTATGTATATGTAAAATTGCTCGCAAGAAAATGAATCTCTGTAAATATCCCCCAAAATTCGACGCTAATGCTTTACCTACTCTAGTGTCGAAAGCTACTCTAAATTTATTATTATTATTATTATTATTATTATTATTATTATTATTATTGTTATTATATTATTGTTGTTATTTTTGTAGTTTTTAATGGAGGCACTAGTTTTCAAAATGGTTTTTACGCTTAATGTTTTTTCTTTTTTCTTATGCGATACATTTATACTGTGTATTGACTCTCTAGTAAATAAATATCTATATACAGTAACCATAATCCCCCTTATAAGGGGAATGGCTGAGTCAAAGCAGTACCCTGAGTCTTTGCAGGAGAAAAATACAAAGGCGGGGTTTTATAATCCTTTGGTTTCGCCCCATTTAGTCGACTTTTATAACAATCATGGAAACGCGATTCGGTAGATATTTTACTTTTACACCCTTATTTAGAAAAAAAAATCACTAATTTTATCATATTAGGTTAGGTTAAGTTTGGTCAAGATAAGAATTTATATTAGGAATAATAGGTTTTTTTTTTTGCGGTTTTAAATACTCTCTCATTGTTAAGTATTTTCATTTCACTCGTTGGGTGTGTAAAAGTACATATTTACCCGCAGTTGTCTTTTTGCGTTCCTCACCCTGGGG